>PVIC010004948.1:0-60073 GCA_004025085.1 Thryonomys swinderianus | reverse complement strand
TTTTTTTTTTTTGAGACAGGGTCTCACTTTGTAGTTCAGGCTGGCCCTGAGCTCACTATGTAGCCCAGACAAGCCTTGAACTCAGCAATCCTCCTGTCTCTGCCTCCCGAGTGCTGGGATTACAGGCGTGAGCCACCACGCCCGGTTGACAATAGCTTTTTTATGTCTTTTACACTGTCTCCTGCTTCCTCAGTGACTCCAATCAGTCTTATGTTATTTTTCTTTGTGTCATCTAGAAGCTGTTGAATTGATTTCTCATGGTCCCTTGCTCTTTTCCATAGATTATACCTTTCCTGCTCGTTGGCTGCTATGCTGTCTTCTAGGTCTGAGATTCAGTTCTCGGCTTCATTCATCCTACTGGGCAAGCTTTCGTCCTCCTTCATCATTCCCTGGAGCTCTGCTTGAAGCTGTTTAAAAGGTTCCATTGCTTCTGCTATCTTGGATTCTATCATCTCACTGATCTCTTCTTTAATGATGTCTTTCACTGTGGACAGTATCCCTGTTTTGATCTAAGAGATGAGTTCTGATTTCCATTTTACTAGATCTGCTTTAGTCCCCATCTGCTTTAGTTACCATCTCCAAGAGTCCTGGTGTTTGAGTTTCAGTTTGCCCTATTTCCCTTTTCTCTGAATTTCCCTGTGGTGGTGATCTTTGTGTCTGTTTTTTTTGTGTATTTTCTCATTTCTACTCTTTCGTTGTTATCAATGCTCTTCTTTGCCTGATGACAGCAATGTTTGTTGCAGGTCTCTTTCTATTATTTGGGGCCCTTTGGATGTGGCACTTTCCTGGGGTGTCCTCCTTGAATCTTTAATGACCCTTGAGAGTTCTTAGTTCTAACACATCATAGGAGGTATTTGAGCAGAACAATCACATCATGTTTGTTACCATAATGCAATAAATGGCAATATTAGTATTAAACACAGTAAATAAGATAAAAAGTTTTGTTAAATTCTATTCTGGAGACTTTGAGCTTATGAATTAACTCTATGTCTATATGTTAGAATTTAGAATTAATCAGCACTGTGTATACACTATAGAGATCGTAAATGTAGCCCCCAAACCCTTTGGGGATAAAAGGTCACTGGGGAATCAGGGAGGTAGGGAGACAGGAGGAGAATGAAATAGAGTTAGCAGATTTATGAAGATCACCTATACCTATAACCTCATATATGCCATTGGGTGATAGAGGATAAAAGGGCATATGTACAACAGTACCAAATGTATGCTGTAAGACCGTTGGAGGCTTTGCACAGCTTCTTATAATAGTACAGAAGAAGAAATAGGGCAGCCTAGGAATCTTTTACTTCTGGGTATTGCTTCTGACAGGAAGATAGGAGAGGGTGTGGGGACAAGAGGTGAATAGAGGGATCTAGGAGTGGATGGCAAAATAGAAGCTAGATTCCCCCTCTCCTTTTTTTTTTTTTTAATGTTGCCTGGTCTCTCAATGCGGCTTTAGGAACACGCCTCCTGTGGAAGGACACAGGAGATGACTCCAGCTCCTCTAGGACCTGGGTCCTCACAACGCAGCGCCGGGTTGTGGTTGGGGCTGGGCAGAGGCCTTCAAACCTCCGTGGTGCGGATGGTGCCCAGGGTCCATAATTGACTCCTCACTGCACAGCTCCGGGGTACAGTGGGCCGGTAGGTGGCCTTCAGTCCACTGGAAACGGATGATGCCCGGTAGCCGAGTCCATGCCGCTCCCAGGGTACAGTGGGCCGGTTGGCGGCCTTCAGTCCGCTGGAAATGAATGGTGGCCGGTAGCTGAGTCCACGCCGCTCCCGGGGTACAGTGGGCTGGTGGGCATCCTTCAGTCCACCGGACTGGATTTTGAGAGTTTTAATAAAAATATATTCTGAACCTAACTCATTTTTTAAATATTGAACTTTATTTTCTTCCAGTTATGCTTAATCTGTTGCTTGAAGATTAGGTATCCTTAAATTCCACAAAGCCCAACAATTGTTTTCTTCTTGTATAACAGTGAGTTGCTTATAATGTTAGGCTTTTATTTAGGTCTGTTCCCTGTTTCCAGACTATTTTTTGTCTGGATATGCAATTGTTTCAATGCCATTTGTTAAAATAAACTCTCCTTTCCTGGAAATATTTTTAAACATGGTTTAAATTTCAATTGTCAGATATGTGTGAGCCTACTTGTGAATTCTCTGTTCTGTTTCCTTGACCTATATGTCAATTCTTATATCAGTTATGTGCTTTCTAAGAGCTTTATAGTTAGCTTTGAAGTTGAAAATGACTCCTATGAGTGTTTCTCATGAAAAATTATTTTTCCTATTATGAGCTTTTTGCATTTTCATAGAAATATTCATATGTTTGTCAATTTCTTCCAACTACTTACTAAGAATACCTCAAACATCTGTTGGTTCCATCTTTAAATTTACACTTAATGCTCTGCGAGTGCTGACTCCATCTCAGGGTTGGGGAAGAGGAGCCAGGCATCTGAATGTGCAGAGGAATTTCAGGTCTAGATGAGCACTCTGCCTCTCTACCTCAGGAGACCCACTGGGCAGCTGCTTAACTTCTTGGTCCAGGAGTTGAGGTCTGCAGACCTTCTGCATAATGTATTAGTTGTAATTTTCCACCCACAGGGCACCTTCATCACAGGTTCCATCAGTTTAGTTCCCAACTCCATTTCTACTGTGTGTGTGTGTGTGTGTGAGAGAGAGAGAGAGAGAGAGAGAGAGAGAGAGAGAGAGAGAGAGAGAGAGAGAGAGAGATACTAGGGATCGAACTCATGACCTTGTGTTACAAGGGAGGCTGTGGTGCCACTGAGCTAAATCCCTGGACTGAACCTGCATCAACCTGAAATGTTCATGTACTCTGTCCTGTGAGTTTCTTCTGTGATATTTTGCCATAAGTTCTCCAACTGTCCTTCTCTCTGTCTGTCTCTTCTCACTATGCTTTTTACCAGTGGAAATGCTTAGTTTTTATTTCAGTTGATTTGAAATTAATTTCTTTTTATCATTTCAGCTGATTTGAAGTTCATTTAATTTTTATTTCCCTTCCATTACTAGAGTTGAGAATGGAGAAAAGAGTCATTAGAACAGTTTAGTCTAATTTATCTACAGTCTTCCTCTTTGACACATTTATCAGGATATAAATAAAGAAATGATTACTTTTGCCATTGATTTTATATAAAATTGGCTTTATTGCTTTTTTGTATTTTTTTGACTTTGTTGCTCAGTTCATCCTTTTTCATTAAACAGATGAAGTAATTCACAAAGAACTTCCCATGTCAATATATTCACTTCTATATTCTAACTACTAGGAATGTACAAATAGTACTATTTCCTTATCAGAGCTATACTGATGGAAATTCATACAACTGATTTTTTTCATATGTATATATTACTGTCCATGCAGTAGCATTTCTGTACACTGTTAAAGTAGTCACACTTCTTATGCAAGTGTTCTTGAGTGTATTCTAAAAATGTCTTGAAAAACAAAGACAAAATCTGTACAGCACAGTGATTATAACATAGTTAATGAGATGGTATTGAACACTTGAAATTTGCTGAGATTTTAAGCATCCTCACTAAAAATCATAATTAATTTAATTTAATTTTTAAAATTGATTTTATTGATACTTTTTTTTTTTGAGACAGGGTCTCACTTTGTAGTTCAGGCTGGCCCTGAGCTCACTATGTAGCCCAGGCAAGCCTCAATCTTAGTAATCCTCCTGCCTCTGCCTCCTGATTTATTGGTATATTTTTATACATACAGTATAGTCACATTTAACATTTAGAACTTGTAGCTGTATGTGACATATGTCAATTCTCATTTTCCCCCTTCCCCACCATCCTTACAGTCCCTACTCCCTAAATACATAAACTTTGTTTCCTATATTTTTACTATCAAGTTTTTTCTTTCTCTTCTTTGGTTTCTTTTACACCCCCTTTTCCTTTTTCCTTTTACCTTTTTTCTTCCTACTTCACATTACTTAACATACATTTTGACATTCATTTACACTTTCAGTTTTTCATACTACAGAAAAGACATGGCACTTACATATCTGTTTTTTATTTATTTCACACATAGGTATGTCCTTAAGGTACATCAACTTGAGCATGAAGGACTCAAATTTATCATTCTTTATGGCTGAGTAATATTCCATTGTATAGAAAAGCTATATATGCACGTATATACATATTCATATATATGTATGTATATATATATAGACATGTATGTATCCATACATACATATATATTTTTTTTTTTGAGACAGGGTCTCACTTTGTAGTTCAGGCTGGTCCCGAGCTCACTATGTAGCCCAGGCAAGCCTGGAACTCAGCAATCCTCCTGTCTCTGCCTCCCAAGTGCTGGGATGACAGGCATGAGCCACCATGCCTGGCACTGTGGTACGTGGTATTGATTGCTGGTGGGCGTGAGTCACCATGTCCAGCATTGTATGTGGTTACTGGGATCGAACTCAGGACCTTGTGCTTGCAAGGCAGGCGCTGGAACCACTGAGCTAAATCTCCAGCCCTATATACATATTTTTTTTTGACACAGGGTCTTGCTTTGTAGATCAGGTTGGCCTGAGCTTACTATGTAGACCCCAGCAAGCCTCAAACTCAGCATTCCTCCTGACTCTGTCTCCTGAGTGCTGGGATTACAGGTGTGAGCCACTATGTATGCATTGTGTTATGTGACACTGATTGCTGGTGGATGTGAATCACCATGCCCAGTTGTCTGTGGTTACTAGGGATCTAACCAGGGACCTTGTGCTTGCCAGGCAGGCACCAAACTTCTATGTTAAATCTCGGCCCCCAAACTATATCTTTTTTTATTCAGTTCCCTGTTGGTGGATATTTGGGCTATTTCCAAGATTTAGCTATAACAAACTGAGCTGCTACAAACATAGGTGTACATATATTGCTATGGTATAACTCTTTTACTTCTTTTGTTTATATACCTAGCAGGGGATAGACAGGTCAAATAGAACCTCAAATCCTAGTTAAAATCATAATTTTATTAGGTACAAGATATACTGTTGATTTCATTATATATAGAATTAGAAAATCATTTTATGTCACAAAAACTATTCTTCAAATGTATTAAATTTTTTACATTTTCAAAAACACACTAAGAGGATGCTAAAAAAGTGTAATGACTAAAACCAACTTAGATCTCAAATTGAATAGTGAAATAAACAAAAAGCTATTACTTGAAAAATGTTGTGTAGTCAGTACCACTATCAGAATGTTAAGTTCTTAGTTATGATGAAAGTGTTATGGAGGATGTGAACATTCACAGTGTACCAGTTTATGCTCTCACCAACCCTACAGAAGTGCTCCCTTTTCCATTCGGTCTCACTAATATTTGTTGTGATTTGATTTCTTGAAGACAGCCCTTCTTCCTGGAAAAAGCCTGGATTTCAGTGTTGTTTTAATTCCATTTCTCTAATGACCAAAACTGTTGAGCATTTCCTTATGTGTAAAATACACCAAAAAATGCATACACAGTTCAGCATTTTGCTATGCTAGTGAGTGTCTGCAAACAATTAGCCATGGCTGAGCATCTTTTCTAAGTTTGGAGGCCAAAGGTAACTTGTACTAATCACATTGTCTCAACCTAGTATTAAAACATTTATTAAAAATTTTCCTTTCCTAATGTATACACTTTGGTAGATGCTCTTTATCTGTCTCTCTCTCTATCTATCTGTCTCTCTCACTCTGCTTCTCTCTGTGTGCCTTTCTCTGTATACATGTCCGTGCATGTGTGTGTGTGTCTATGTATATATATTTGCCATTTGTACTTCCAAGAAGTACAAAGTATTCATTTCAGTCTCATAGTTTTGATTGAATCTTTTATTTTGAAGATTCTAATTTTTTGCATTTTCAAATAGATTCCACCCACTAGAACTCTGCCCAATGGATAACCGCCAATATTTTTTTCCCATTCTACTGGATGTATCTTTACTATATTGTTCATTTCTTTGATGGACTAAAAGCTAAGTATCTTTCCGAAAGTGTTAGGGTTCTAAAGACATCGTATTGTAGGGATACATGCAGCCCTTGTCTATAGAAGCAAAACTCTTAATAGCAAAATCTCAGAAGCAGCCTACCTGTTCATTGGGTTAGGCAATAAAGAAAATGTGGAATCTTTATACAATGGAGTACTATCCTGCCATAAAAAGGAAAAATAAGTTAATTTTAGAAAAAATGCATGCACTATGAGATCATAATGTTAAGAAAAATAATTCAGACACAAAAGCTTAAGATTGCCAAATTTGCCTTTTAGGAGAAAGTAAATTATAAAGCAAAATAAAGGTGAGAGGAAACATAAAGATCAATCTTTTTTAAAAGGTAAAGGGACCAAGAGTTGGAAAAGGGGAAGGCAAAAAAAAGAAATTAAAAGATGTGAACACTAGAGGAAAGTGTGTCAAACATATGAGAAATCTTTGTATTTACTGACTTAGTGAATCTAAGTTCAAAAATTCAAATCTTACACAAAGGAAACAATTTCATCTGAAGGGAAATTTTCCATGCTGGAAAACAGTATTATTTCTATAAGTGGAGCATTATTTCTCATTTGGGGAAGTGTGTAAACAAAGATACATATGTAACTACAAGTATATCTCAGGCCAGGGATGTAGCTCAGTGGCACTGCACCTGCTATTCAAGAGCAAGGTCATGAATTTGATCCCTGGTACCCTCCAAAATAAGCAAAGAAAGAACACCAAAAATAAAAACAAAACAAAACAAAACAAAAAAAAAACAAAAACGTACATCTCAAAACCAACAGATCAAAAGTAAAAATGTGCAAATATAGAAGAATGAATGATGGTATGTGCAGGAAATTCAGCATCTTTCTGAAAGAAGGTTTAGAAGAAAAAAAGAGGAAGAAATACATTTTTAAAATAATGCATAGAAGAAAAATGGTTATGACATTTTTTGGGGGCCTGGGGATGTCATTGAAGTTGACTTCTTACCATGCATGAGTCCCTGGCTTCAATCCACAGTAACATACACATACACACAAAGAAAAATATTATCTTGAAAGGCCCATACAACCATTGTTTAAAAATTATTGAAAGATAACCTGCACCTAGAAAAATCCACACATGACACAACTTGATATGATAAAGGAAAATATGATTTTTATTTTAAATTTTTATTTTCAGCAGTGCATGTTTGCAGTATGTAATGACTATATTCAACTCTGAATAATTTCCATATGAACATTACACACCTGAATTCTTTTTATTTCCTCTTCCCTCTCCTACTCCCTCCTTCCATCTCTTGGTCTCCCCATTTTTATAAAGGGAAGTTCATAGATACAGTTTGAAGTTGGTAAATAATGGAACACTGGTGTTGGTGGAGTATTTAGAATTGTGACTTTATCACAAAACAGAGGAAAGACACAAGACCTTTCTTATTTACCATCTCCCATCATACTTTACTATCTTCTCTTTTTGCTCACTTAACTGAGGTCATTACTTCTTTTCTGAATGTTTTACACCAGGCTAATTTATCAACATGGTGATGGCTACTTGCCTCAGCAGAGTGGGAGCCTTAGAAGAAACAGTGATGGGTATCTGTCCACAGGCTAGCGTCTTCTTCCCGAGTGCTGACCAGATAGCTCTTGGGAGTAGAATAATCTGGGTGTGACTGAGCTCCACTGTGGAGCAGCTGTGTGAACCCTGGGAAGTGACTAAGAGTTTTTGTGTCTCCTTTGTTTCATCTTTAATATAAGTGCAATCATAGTTTAGTTGTATACAGTTATAAAAATGAAAAGACAGTCATAAAGTACTTAGAGCAGTGCCAGGCTGAGAAGCTCTGTGTACATGTTTACTTTTACTATTACTTATTCTGCTAATCAGGAACTGATGTCTAAGAATGAGAATTTCAGTATTTGCAGATTGGTTTACTCATTGTACTTTCTCGTTTTCTTTCAGTAAGCCTGAAAGTAAAAACATTTTCAATATTAAAAAAGTGCCAAAGTATAATGTGCTCAACAATTTTGGTCATTTCATATTTTAAATTACTTCCAAATATTCAGCATTTTATGCTAGGGCTCAGCTCTTCTAACCTTATTGTTGTCTTAACTTTATAAATATTATGAACTGGAACTGAGAAATATTTCTTACTATGAAAGAGGTCAGTCATCCTGCCTGTGGAATTTTTTACACGTTATTTCATCAGTAATCCATCAAACTTCAATTTTGTTCAATATCCTTCAGAATTAATTCAGCCTAGAAATACTGTCACTGCGGTAGAGAATGACGTTCAATAGCTATTTACAATAACCAAATTTACACAAATCCCAAATTTATGAGCAAAGGAAGCTTTTAAGGCCTTGTTAACATGTATCACACATCACAGGCACTGAATAAACAACTCAAGATGGAAGTGAGGGAGGTTATGAGAGGGAGTCGCATACTGAAGCATCGCTACACTTTTGTCATTAAATTCTTGCTCACTGCCCAATGCTCACTCTTGTAACATACATATTACATAAAATATATGGGTAAACTAGCACAGTTCATATTGGAAGATACAGTGTTATAGACTTCTCTTACCTTGAAAGTTAAGTGAAAACAGCTGGTGGTAATTAACCTTGGAATTTGTACAAACTGTGCTTTGATTCACATTGTTTGTACCTGCTGCAGATGGCACATCCTTAAATAGGTATCATTCTTGTATACTGTTATTGCTAACATTTGAATAATACTACTCTCAACCAAAATCAATATAGGTAAACTGAAAAACTATGCCAAAATAGAGATTTATTATCAGGAATTGGATTATACCATGTTTTTGTTGTGTTGTGAGCTACTCTTTGATACGTAGAACAAATGCTTTCTTGTTCTTTGAAGCACTGTTCTGCCTTACACATCTCCAGTTCTGTACATCGCAAATGTACTAGTGACAGCTGCACACACATCTCACAGGGTCTATGCCTGACACCAGCATCTCTTCCAGGGATCAGCACAAGCCCTTCTTAAAGGAGCCAACTGCCAGCAGAGCTCTGGGCTCATTCTGCATCATCTGCACAGCCCTTTCTTGTTCTGAATCCACATACAGTTCCGAGCCCTCTGTATCATCTGGTTAATAAGTGAGATCCACATTCTCAAGTGTGTAATATGCTACATCACAATCCAAATGAATCTAAGCATTGCTCATCCTTCATAATGAAGAGACACTCAAGTTGTAATAATCAATTCCTTAGAGACTGTGTTCCAATATATCATAAACTACCAAGGCTACTGTGACACCAAAACTCTCTGCATTTTGGGTATCCCACACACACACAGTCTGCCTTTCACACTGGGAAGTACGTGTATCTTATAAGGCCTCCAATCTATTTGCCCTGCTTTGTTTATTCTGTTTCATTACTGTGTATCACTTATCAAAAGAATCAATGTGACAGCCTGCAAATTGTTTAGAACACACATACAACTTTAGACTATTTTAAATTGAAAATGAGAAAGCTAATATTTCTGGTGACAAGACTATGAATGTCTAATCTTTTCTACTGTACATCGATGTAAATATTTCTGATTTTTATTTCCTTTAAAAGTGAAACAAGAACACACTCACCAACTCGAGTCATATATTATCTGCTGGAACCTGCGTTTTACTACTCTAGCATAGTGGCTGTACTTGTAGCAACATGATAAAGTTCTTTGTTCTGTCCAAGACTGAAGTTCAGGGAATGTTTTTTCAATCTGAAAGTTAACTCAGTTTGATGATTGAGCAAGAAATCCTAATTTTTATTGATTCATTTGTCAGAATCCTTCTACTTACCCATTATTAACTTTTGTATTGTATAATTAAGTCACATTCATCCATGTTGGGTTCCCACTTTGCACACTTCTGGGAACCAATGTAATAGTTTCTGATCATAGCTTCAACTTTACCACTCTGCTCTCCTAATTTTCCAAATCACAGGCACTGTTTCTAATGACTAGCACTGTGATCTGATCACTTGTGTTTTTTAAAATTGAATTCTTTTTTGGTACATTTTATATACAGCTCACAATCACATTCAACACTGGGGAATTTGTACCAGCATATGACATGAGTTAATTAATATATATTAATTAATATATATACATATATTTATTAATTAATATATATTAATTACATACATATATATTTATTAACTAATATATATTAATTACATACATATATATTTATTAATTAATATATTTATATATTTATTAATTAATATATATTAATATATATTTATTAATTTATATGCTTTCTTTTTCTTTTCAAATCATTTTTATTCTTTTTTTTATCACTTTTATTCTTTCCCCACATTACTTTCCCCTAGCACTTTCCCTTTGAATATTTCCTATTTCACAAAATCTATCAAACATTCTAGAACTCATTTACATCTACAGGTTCTCATACCAGAGAAAAAATACAGTATGTACATATCTGACCTATTCATTTCATTTATTAGCGTGTCCTGTGGGTTTTGACCCTAGTATCCCTGTTGCTATGAAAGCCTGTTGGTTTGACACTGTTGGTTTGCTACTTTCACTTTTTCCTAGAGCTTCTCTGTGCTGCTTGGATGAGTTCTGGTGTTCCCTCAGTACTTCAGTAAGCATGGTGCTGCCGAGCCCAGCATGAATGGCTAGCTGTGACGGTTTTAAGGCGCTGTGTAGCTTATCTGCTGTAACACTGCCACTTTTCTGACTTTTTATCTTCTTTCCTTCACTACCTGCCTTGAGGATTGTAACTTCTCTGCCTCATTTAGTACTTTACCACATTTCTGAACTATGAAGAGTCACTCTGGCAGCACATTTGCAGTCATTCTAGGCCCTCGGCAGGTCATTTATTCTAGGTGTCTAAGGTAGGGTTTGCATATGAACAGACCTCACATTTTCCAGTTTTATGGCTTCCCCTTAATTCAATGAATTCAGTGTCTTTCATATATTAGTATTTCTTAGCTTGTGCCTATCATCTCTTTTACCTCTATTAGTTGACCCAGAATTTCTGTAAAGTGAATTATCCCTGAGATGTAACCTTTTATCTGTCTGGCATTGGAGAAGAGATATAGCACTTGACTCATTTTCCATCAAAGGTTGATGGGGATTCCTGGGTGGCAAATCCATCCGTAGCAGGACAGTAACACAGCCCCTTCCCACAGGGAGAGGACACATCCTCCCCATCCCTTTTTTATTTAACCATCCCACACCTAACCAAATGTTTCCTATTATTTGGCTTTTCTTGATTTGTATAACTTATAATAAATCTGCAATAATAAGCATAGCATTTTCCTAAGTTCTGTGAGTCTTTCTAGAGTATTGTGAGAATTGTAGAAGATTTGGGTCCCTCTTGCTTTCAGTCCATTAGACCAGAATGGTCTTAAGCCTGTGTAGATGACATCATAAGGAGAAGACTTAATGGAGATGGTTCCTCTAATCAGTGAGGTCTGCACTAACTCCAAGTGGTTATGGCTCATGCAGAATTGTGGTGAATCAGTTGGACTGTGTATCAGGGTGATGACCTACTTAAAATTCTTTCAATAGGATTGAAGGTCTTTTCTGCCTGTTCCCTGTACTGTGCCCAATATTTACAGGGGCTTCTTGTCAGAAACAGTACGATCACATGTATTTGTTGAAATGAGGAGATTTCCTCAAACTTTATTTCAAGACATCTAGGTCAACTGTTTCTGTTGTTCAATTTATTTCCTTTTTTTCCTTGCTATTTCATAAATCTTACACACCTTACTTCCTTTTTACTGTGATTTGGTATTTCTTGGAGTCCATCATCTACGTTTTTCTTTGATTTTTATATTTTGACTTGTTTGGTTTCTGTGTAAGATTATTGGTTTTTGGAGAAAGTTTATTGGGAATTTAGTCATATATATGTATATGTATACATATATATGTATGTATACATATATATACATATATACATATATGAAGGTAAGTTATAGTGTAGCATTTAGATTAAATGATATTCACTTAGAATTTTGAAATCACCAACCTAACACAGCAATTTTTACCAGTGAGAAGTCAAATGTCAGTCTGGTTCTTTTTATGTGTTTATTGGCAACTTGCTTATGTTTTCTGGAGAAAAACTATTTTTGCACCTTTTATTTTACAGTTGAAAATTTCACAATGAAACATGTACAAGAATGCTTATTGTCTTGAAGATTACCTAAGGTAAAACAACAGTAAAATCAATTCGTTTTTAATGTTATTGAATCCTTTGTGTTGTGTAGTAATTATAGACATTTGAAAAATATTTAACAAGGTGACATTCACAAATTACGAGTGGGTACCCATACACTATAATTACACGTAATTATGTTGTACCACAGGTACAAATAAGAAGCCCCTTCTTTGCGTGTAGATCTTTTAGGAGCTCTATTCCTAAAATAATAATAATAATCCATTCATTAAAGAGAAATCTCTGAGTTTGAATTATGTACAAATATCAAAGGTTTCAGTCTCTTTGTGTTGGAAGTTCAAGGGCAATGAAAGAACTTGGAAAAAGAGGTTTCACAGACAGTTCCACATGCAGACTCCAGAGGTTTTTCTGTGAGAACTTACACATGATACTACTTGCCCCGAGTCACAACACAAAACTTCTCCACAATGCCAACAATGGTCCCACATCACCCAGTGCTTCCTCCAGAGTGAGTCCAGGTCTATGTTTTTCAGTATTACCCTTTATTCCTTTAGTCATCTATAAAATTTTGATTTAATATCTCCTATTATAAAGACAACATAACCTTATTATATTTATAATAAATATTTATTTATATAAATATTTCATCTACATATATCTAACATATTTCATTTGAATGAAATTTGAAGGAGTAGAAATATTTCTCATTTTATTTTTTGAAACAGAATTTTTCTTAGAACTATTATCTTGAAATTTGCTACATGTCAAATGTTTGAATGCTGCTTTTCCAATAAATTTGTGATTTATATCAATAAAGCTCAGACTCAAGCATCAGAAAACTGCATCTCTCTGTTATTTGTTTAAATACTCAATAGAACATTTGTACAGTTCACTTGACCATTTTGCTTTTGTTCTTTTTGTTCCTAGATATTGGATAAATTCTCCAGATGGTGTTTTACTTGTATTTCATAATCAAAGCAATAAAAGTTAGATTATGATACAATGCTGATTATATCTAAGTCATTCCTTTGTGTAAATATGTGCGCAATTTTTAAATACAACAAGATGCCAAAATCAATGTTTCCTCCTGTCTCCTGGTTTTACTCACCTCAAATCCTAAGGTTGCAATAAATGAGTGACAAATGGTCACACAATTTGAGAGCATTGGGTTTCTGAAGGAGCTACTTTTTTTTTCTTAATTCTGAAACTGTCATCTCTTATCCATCATATTTTTGCATCATAGGAATCTGGAGTTTCAGGGAAAGCTCTGAAAAAAATTCAAAGACAAGTCATTAACATTTGGTGGGTAGTCAGGGTTTCCTCTCTTCAGTTTAAACATGCATGCTTAACTTTCTTAAAAACTTTAAATATTGTCATTTTTACAATATTTTATTTTCATTCCATTTTATGCTTTGGGTCACTTAGACCTAACTAATGTAGGAAGCATGGGATGTGTCTTGAATAGATAATATAGAAAACACTATTCAAGCTTTTGACAACTAGATGGTATTTACTAATTCTGTGTGCAAGCCCTGAAGAGAAATCATAGCTCAAAAGAAGAGTTGATTCAGGGATGTACAAAGTGGTACTTTTTTTTTTTTTTTGAAATAGGATCTCGCTTTGTAGTTCAGGCTCGCCCTGAGCTCACTATGTAGCCCAGGCAAGCCTTGAACTCAGCAATCCTCCTGCCTCTGCCTCCCAAGTGATGGGATTACAGGCTTGAGCCACCAAGTCCGGCATCTGTGGTATGAGGTACTGATTGCCAGTGGGTGTACCACACCCAGTATTGCTGTATATGGTTACTGGGGATTAAACCAGGGACCTTGCACTTGGGAGGCAGGCACTGGAACCACTGAGCCAAATCTCCGGCCCAAAGTGGTATTTCTTAATCCCTAAATCTCTTTAAATACTGCATACTTATTCACTAATCTTTTGTTATCAAGTCTCATCAATGAATGCTGAAAAGTTATGAAATTCTCACATACTTTTCACATTGGAAGACATAAATCGGAAGTCCAGATAGGAAGCCTACATAAATCTTTTACTGGTCCTCCCTAATAATATCTTTTTTCAAAAAAATTATATAATATCCTGTGATCACTGTCAATAAGTATTTCTGTATATGACTTAATCACAATTTATTTCTAGAACATTCAGTCATAATTATTCTTATTTTCCTTCTTATAGAATTTTTCTAAATGAGAAAAAAATTGTGAGTAAAATTATATCTGTAGTAGTATTTGAATGATGGCATTTGACAAAACACTGTTACTAGACCCTTAAAGTTCTTGGGCATCGTATATCCCACATTAGATAATAATGTATCTTTAAAAAGAATTTAACAATTGACTGATAACTCAATTTGTATAAAATAAGAAACAGTACTATCAATTATTTGTCTTTTGGAAATATTGTAAGAGAAGATATTTTTCCTTAGTTTATAGAAAAAACACAATATTGTTTAACCAAGACTTATCAAATCAGTATAACTTTTCAACTAGAGCAACTTCATATTTGGAAATGAAATTGAATGAAATTGAGGCAAAAATATCCAAGTGAAATTGAAAATGTATTTTCTACATAGTTTCAATATTTTAAATAAAGTAGAAATGTTCTAACCTGCTATAACAAGAAATAAGTGTCATACCTGGCAATAATTATACTGTGATACTTAATATTTGAAAGTAATTATTTGTATATTTAACAAAGTTAGAGACCCTGTCCATAACTAGGATCTTAACCCTAAATAAATAACAAGAAAACCTTAAATAATTTAGTCCTAAATAGATGAAACTGCTTTATTTGAACTCCTGGATGATAAATCCTAAGTGGAACATTAAAAACATCCTGTTACTCCAGATGATTTTATACATTTATTCTGTTTTGACAATAGATAATTATTTTATGTAAAATAATATACAAAAATAAGTAAAGTTCTAGCCCATTTGTGTGAGCTTCAGTGCAGGTGTTTTAATAGTTATCTAATATGTCATCTATACTAATATTTATAAAATATTTTCATTAGCATAGAAAGTTTTTTTAAGTTATAAAAAGTAGAGTCATGATTAAGGGCATTAGACAACTTCCATCACAGATGCATAAGTGAAAATGCATGGCCTGATGGGTAATGTAGCACAGTACAAACTAGACAGAGCTGTTGGTGGTTTATTTACTGGTAAGATACAGTGACAGAAAGGAAGATGAGAAGTCC
Source organism: Thryonomys swinderianus (assembly GCA_004025085.1). Classification (NCBI taxonomy): domain Eukaryota; kingdom Metazoa; phylum Chordata; class Mammalia; order Rodentia; family Thryonomyidae; genus Thryonomys; species Thryonomys swinderianus. The sequence continues at coordinate 44,757 of PVIC010004948.1, read as the reverse complement.
AAATGAGTTCAAGGTATTTTGGGACATATAAAGTTTAAGAAAAGATTATAAACAGTTATAGAAGTTGAAGATCTGAACATTAATAGTAGAAAGAGAGGAAGAGGTAGTTTTCTGTCTTTTCTGTTGCTTCCCATAGGCACTTGTGAAAGGAGTTGCCTTCCTGCTGTGTTCTTGATTTCAGACACACCTTGCTGTCTGGTGGGTGAAACGTATCTGGAGACCCCCTCCTTCCCAGTTCTAGGACTGGTTAAGTAGAATCATCAGTTTTCAAGAACCAGATATTGGGCTCTGGCAACACTTGCCTACCTTCCCCAGATCTAACCATGACAGAGTGTGCATAGTTCTCGAGGAGAACTAGAGCATGTTGTGCTATATCCCACAGTCACCCTGTGATCCTAGACTTGCACCAAGTCAGCAGGATCCGTACGCCTGCCATGACTAGACTTTCCAGATAAACAGTATCCAAGGGACACATGGTACCTTAGAATTTGCTTTCCAGCCCTGATGCTTAGTCAATTGTTCCTCGGAATGCTGGTTACACAATGGAGCGATGCAAGCTAATGGTGTTATTGCTAAGTCGTTTAACCTGTAAATTTTCCCCGTGGTAAATGTGGGCAGAGCAAACCTTGTGGGGAAGACAAGTGTTACAGTCCAGCCAGAAGCCACCAGACAGCCCAAGTACTTTCTGGTTGATACTGGTCCGATGAACCCACACTGGACCTCTCAAGTAGTGTAGGCAGAGCCTCTGAGCCAGCTGAGGTTTCCCCAGTTTTATTCATGCAAATGGGGTATTATTATCATCTGTGGAGATTTATGTGCTTGTAAAACAAGCTGAAATATAATTTAGGCCCGTCTTTTCCTTTGTGTCATCAAATTTTTTCTTTCCCATCTTTGCTTTCCCTGACCCACAGAGTTTCCTTTCCCCTTGGACTTCACAATACCTGTCATGCACCCTGGACCTTATTTACACCAGTTTCTCACACTAGAGAAATGATACGGTAAAATAGAGACAAAGCTTACGTATGTAAGGGGGTTAGTGAAGTGAGGGCAGGGGAATTTGCAAAGTAAGAATCATAGACAGGTACAAATTCTCAGCGAGGAATGTGATCATAATGTATTCCTAAAATGTACCACTGAATTTTCAACTTATTAAAAAATAAATTTTAGGGGCCGGGGATATAGTTCAAGTGGTACCACACCAACCTTGGATGCACAAAGGCCTGAGTCCAATCCCTACTACTACAAAAAAAAAAAAAAAAGAATGAATGAATGAATAAATAAATAAATTTTTAAAAATAGGTTCATTACCACAGGGGCTTTTCATGTTGTTTTTATTGCCCTATTTTTTTCTAGGTTACTTTTTGCCATAAACCCTGGTAATGTCTAATCTGTTCTTCATTTTTATAATTTTTGCCATGTCAAGAATGTTATTCATGTGCAGACTTATTGTAGACAGCCTTTAATAGTGGCTGTTTTCACAGCTAAATCCTCTTGAAGGGATGGAGGGATAACTCAACATAAAAAAATTAAAATCCTGGAATTTACTTGAGATTCATCCAAGTGATTGCAAGTATCAGTAGTTGATTCATTTTTACTGCTGTAATATTAGATGGAGAGGATGAATTGCAATTTGTTCATTTACTTGTTGAAGGCATCTTTGTTTTTGTGTTTTGGCTTTTCCAGTTAAAAGTGCAGTGAACACTAATATGAACACATGTTTCCAGTCCTCTAGGATAAAGGCCCAAGAGTACATCACTATGCACATGGTGGTAACGTGCTCAGTTTCATAAGAAACTGTCAAACCACACTCCAGTCGGACAAGCTAAAATGAACAATGTCGTAAAGACAGGGGATATTGCAGAAGACACAAAGAAACTGATCTCTCCTTCACGGCTGCTGGCATTATGAAACAAGACAGCCACTCTGGACAGCAGTGCAGTGATGCTTTTTAACTTTAAAAAACTACTTGACTGTATACAATGTACCAATACAGATAAAAAAATTAAAAAAGAAAAACTACCTGATGCTAACTTTCTCTCAAGGCCTGTTGTGGGCCTGCTGCATTCTGGCCCTCACGGGGCTCGCTCTCTCCCTTACATCCTGGCAGAATGAGCGATGACCTGACAGCCGGCCTCCAGCACATGTTCCCAACAATGCTGACATGATAGAGAGGAAATTGCTCGAGATGTGGATATACATTAACAAAGCAGTTTTTCACAGATGTCTTTGAGAAATCTTTATAAATTACTGTAGCTATTGTGAACACACAACAGCAGAAAATGCTAAACCTTGTAAAACATGGACTATTCATTATGAAAGGCTTTTGTGGCATAATGTTAGTGTGTGTTTGGAAATGTTTTTAAGCCACAAAAGGAAAATGCTTTGCATCTGATGAAACAGAGAAGGTTATTAATGGAGACCGAAGAATACAGAAAGCAGCTGCTTAAGAAAAAGCACTACAAAATGCTATAAACTAATTTTATCTGCATCCTTCAAAATGAATACTGTAGTGAAAAATACTGTTTGCTAAATGCAAAATGCTCAATAAATCTATTGAAAAATACAGCTTAAAAACAGAGTAAACAATCAAAAGCTTATCATAGATAAATGTATGAATTTTTGCTAGGACCTTCATTACCACAAGTGTTAATAGCGGTATAATGTTTTTCAGTTTACATTTTTCAGACATTTTAATGAATGATAAGCTATTTAAACTGAGTCCCCCTCCCACTGATAGATGTGAAAACACAAATCTTAGATTTTTTAAAGGCACATATATGAAAGGATGTATATAAAACCATGCTATGAATGACAAAGGTTAAGCAGATCCAAGAAATGTCAGAAGACTCATTTAAGATCTTGACATTTCAACTGGTGGAACAAAAACCAAAAAGTAAATGTTGCAAAGTATATTGGAAAGTAAATGTTTTTCTAGAAAAATTTCAAGGTTGGTAAAGCAAAAATCCAGAAGTACAATTCAAATAGAAATCTAAACAATTTGGATGTTTTGGCACATGCTTTATAAATAGTGCCATGCCCAGGATACCTAAGATTTACCTTAATCAGCATATACAATGTTATCATAAATAGCTACAGAAACTATAATAATGGATATATTTTAAATCAAACTCCTAGGTTTCATATTTTATGTCAAAGTCCTTAATATTGGTAAAATATTCCAATAGTAGTGTTTTTACACACAGAAACTCAGCCCATATATTTTTTGTCATTTGTCTAAGTATTAGTTGGAAAAAACTCTTTGCCATAAGTAAAACCACAGCACCATTTTTCCATAATTAAATTTTTGAGGCAAACAGTCTAGTTTCTTCCCCAGAAAAGTACTTGTGGTTTCACATTTAAAGAGTTACTGAGTGTTTATGAATCTGAAAGGGAAAAGTGGTACATTAGTTCTCATTGCCTTCATATAATTATGTTTATAAAAACTTTTCAATGCTCATTAGCCATTTTATGTCCCTTTTAAAATTTATTTATAAATTATTTCTTTGGAATGTTTTGTTAAGATATTTATATTTTACATTTAATTTATGATTTCCCCTATATTAGCCAACATACTGTGTATTTTCCAGTTTGCCACTTTACTTATAGTTATTTCAAACACAAAAATTAATTTTCTGTAGCAAAAATCTACTTTTAACCTTTGTTTTATTTACCCAAATAGAAGTTACACTTATAAGACTGTTTCAAAAATAAAGAAATATTCACTTATTTCTCTTCTAACTCTTTGAATGTCATATTTTATATATAACAAGTCAAATTTGCTGTTACTTTTTGGAATGTTGGAATACTGTTGGAATACTTTACAGATTTACTTGTTCCTGTCTTAATCTAGAGCAAAAGTACAATTATTGTTGACTTTACTTAAATAATTTGCTTTTATTGGAAGTATAAAAATCATAGGTATTATGTTGTTATAATACACATTTGGGAATGTGTTATTTCTAAAATTTCAAGGTTGAAATTACATTCTTTTAATATAGTCACCTACATATGTAATTGTATCACTTTAGTGTGAATTTATTATAAAACTTTTCAAAATTAATTATTTTTAAAGGTTAATTTTAAATCACTGATTTTTTGCTTGACAATCCATTGTATTTTTTCTTCTCTTTTCTTTCTTTCTTTCTTTCTTTCTTTCTTTCTTTCTTTCTTTCTTTCTTTCTTTCTTTCTTTCTTTCTTTCTCTCTCTCTCTTTCTCTCTTTCTTTCTTTCTTTCTTTCTTTCTTTCTTTCTTTCTTTCTTTCTTTCTTTCTTTCTTTCTTTCTTTCTTTCTTTCTTTCTTTCTTTCTTTCTTTCTTTCCTTTCTTTCGACAGGATCTCGCTTTGCAGTTCAGGCTGGCCCTGAGTTCATTATGTTGCCTCTATCTCCTGAGTGCTAGGATTACAGGCATGAGCCACCAGGTCTGGCACTGTGGTATGTGGTACTGATTGCTGGTGGGTATGAGTCACCATACCCAGTATTGGTTTATGTGCTTACCCGGGATTGAACTATGGACCTTGCATTTGCTAGGCAAGCAAACACTGAGCTAAATCTCTGGACCAATCCACTGTATTTAAACAAAGAATAGATTTTACTGGTATACTTCATATCCACATCATGATCACAATTGGCATTGAGAATTTGTACCAGTACATGACATGACTTAATTCTCATTTTTGTCCATTCTCCTGCCCATTCTACAACCCTGTCTGCCCCTTTATACATAAGCTTTGTTTCCTTTTTTACCATCAAATATTTTCTTGCCCTTTTTTACTTTCTGCTACTACCTTTTTCCCCTTTAAATATTTTCTGTTTCACAATATCTATCCTACATTTTAGAACTCATTTATATCTTCAATTTCTCATACTTTGGTATTTATACATCTGTGATACTTATTTCACTTATGAGTATGTCCTCAAGGTATGTCCATTTGAGTACAAATGACTCATATTTATCATTTTTACGACCAAATAATATTCCATTTTATTTTATTTATTTATTTATTTTTTTTGAGACAGGGTCTCACTTTGTGGTTCAGGCTGGCTCTGAGCTCACTATGTAGCCCAGGCAAACCTGGAACTCAGCAATCCTCCTGCCTCTGCCTCCTGAGTGCCGGGATTACAGGCTTGAGCCACCACACCCGGCACTGTGGTATGTGGTATTGATGGCTGGTGGGCGTGAGCCATCACACCCAGCATTGTATGTGGTTACTGAGGATCAAACTCAGGATCTTGTGCTTGCGGGGCAGGTGCTGGAACCACTGAGCTAAAACTCTGGCCCTCTTGCATACATTTTTATCCACTCCTCGCTATTATCTCTTTTTCTATCTATTGATTTGCCAAGTCTCTGCTACTTCTCCATCTGTTCACACACTACTTGTACCCAGAAGGTACATGTTGTATTTTGTGATGTTTGTTGTTAGCCTATTTGAACCTCTCAATATTTTACTGATAAACTTCACTGTGGAAGTATGCACCACCAAACTCAGTAGCCACATACAGAGTGGAGACCACGCAGGGCCCTGTGCTTCAAGTTGGTCACTGTGGGTCTGCAGGACCTTGTGTTCCTTTGTGTGTATTTCAGAACCCAGACAAAAAGAGCAACAACCACTAGATTTATGGTTGCCTGCTACCCAATTCTTGGTTCAGTTTTTCAGCAAAATTCTTTGTAAGAGCAGTGTAGTTGGTTTGACAACCATGAAAGCCAGAGAACACTGAGACAAAAAATGAAATACTGCCTACAAGAAGTCATCTTCACTTCGTGTTGATTGCAGCATTCCTCACAGGGACCAAAACACAAGAACAGTCTAAAGCCCAGAAATTGATGGTGAATCAAGGAATTGTGGTGTGTACACAATGGGATATTACGCAGACTTTTAGGAAAGGTGATCTTGCCATGTCCAACATGGACTAACCTGGAGGGCATTATGTAAAGTAGAGTAGCTCAGATAAAGAAAAAAAATAGTGTCTGGTCTCATCTAAAGTGGAATCTAAAACAAAAATAGCTGAATTTACAAAGTGGAGTGACGGGGATGTGGAGGAAGTGGGGAGACACAGAATACAGAGGACAAAGATATTCCCATAAGAACAGTCCATACATTTAATGTGTGATATGAGGACCATAGTTAACATTATTGTATTTTATACTGGAATTTCATTTGCAGAATATATTTTAAGGACTCCTAGCACATACATGAAAATGAAAATTAAGTTTTATAATGGATTTTTACTTCTTTGCTTTGTGAGACAGGGTCTTGCTCTGTAGTTCAGGCTGGCCCTGAGCTTGTTAGGTAGCCCAGGCAAGCCTGGAACTCAGCAGTCCTCCCACCTCTGCCTCCCGAGTGCTGGGATTATAGGCATGAGACACCACACTTGAAGATAATAATATAATTTTAAATAAAACAAGAACAGCAGAGAGCACTGAGGGGACTTGAGATCATGGACTGGATCATTTTTAAAGTGGGACTTTTTGGTGAGGATTCCTGGGTCTGGAAGGAGTGAGTGACCCAGTGTGCAGGCTCTGTCCCATAGCCGGGGCGGGGGGGTCTGGCACTGTCTGGATGGGGCCGCTCCTCTTCAGGGCAGATCTGCCTATCAGTTTATACTTTTCATGGAAGATAGAGAAAGCATCCCCCCCCCTGTTTTTTTTTTATCAATTTCAGCATGACTTATTTTTAAAATGCATGGCTCATTTTATAATTGTTTAGGACAGAACAGCAAATGACCCCAGATTCAAGTATTTTGTAACTGAGAAAAAGAGGATTCTGTTGTTTAGGTTTTCAGATACAAGTACACAAAATTAAGACCCTAAATATAAAGTAAACATTCTTACCAAATATAAACATATTATAATTAATAAAGAATTGAAATATTTACTAACATTTAAAAAATTCTAACCTAAATAAAGGACATTTACATTGAGAAATAAGAAATACAACTTTTGGGCTAGAGATTTATCTCAGTGATTCCATACCCGCCTAGCAAACCCAAGGTCCCTAGTTTAATCCCTGATAACCATATACAACAATACTGGGCATGGTGACTCACACCCACCAGCAATCAGTACCACATACCACAGTGTCAGGTGGGGTGGCTCACGGCCTTTCATCCTAGCACTCAGGAGGCAGAGGCAAGAGGATTGCTGAGCTCAAGGCTTGCCTGGGTTACATAGTGAGCTCAGGGCCAGCCTGAACTACAAAGCAAGACCCTGTCTCAAAAAAAAAAAAAATACAATTTTATTCCTTTAAAGATCACATGGTATTTAATCTCAGTGATTTAGGAACAATTAAAACAACTTGGAAAACTGAGATAAATGAATTCAGCAATATTGTAGAAACAATGGGAAAAAATTCAATGTAAAAACTACTAAACAGTTGCAGTTTTTTGCTACTGTTTTGGTGACCAACTTGGGAATCAAAATTAACATCTTAACATACAAAAATCTAATTCAAATAAATACCAATTTAATTTCAATAGTGTCTACAAAGTTGACTTCATTATAGGTCCATTTACTTTCCCCTTCTCTGTGCCTGGATATATATGCTGTCAGCACTGATGAGACTTATCTTCTCAGACCCTCAAAGAAATCTCCGTCAAATCATTTCTTGACCACTAAATTAACTAGGATTCAAATGTCAACACAACCCGCAGATTGTAGAATTAAACAATGATCACTAACATGGCAAAAGTCTATAAAAAGTAGAAGTAAATAAAGATCAGTAACAAGAAAATATCAATAAATATCAAACCATATGAATAAGGGTATACCTTATTTCTAAGTTATCAAATTTTCTTATGTAAATTTTGTACACTTTTGATATTTTTACAATTTCCATCTCTTTTTTTAAACCTGCACAATTCTTTGATTTATATGTAAAATGGAATTATAGTCCAGATTGTGATTATTATAACATATTTTCTTCAATAGTTAGAGGATCAGAGGGGACAGCTTACGTAACCAACAATCATTGTGACAAAGAAAAAAATTATTTAACAAATATTCAAAGTGCCCTTGGGGGTGGCTCATTAGACTCAATCACTTTAAATTTCTATATTTATCAATATGTAGTTATTCCTGTACAGCTAGTGACTACTTGAAAGTTTAATGTGATTTCTGAATACTGCCAGCTAAATAGAATTTTAACAGGTTCTATTAGTCACAGAAATTAAAATGACCCGTCCTTTTAACTTACTTCATGTTTCTTTAAGCATCATTGAAACCTTTTCACTCCATTGAGAAAGGGAGACTAATGTCTGTTCAGGTTTGTTTAATCAAACAAGTGAAGATTAGCAATGTACCCTAAATATGAATGCAAGTGATACGGTGAAGTCCCAAATCACCTCAGCTGGAAAAATGAAGGCAAACCCCTGACCCTATAATTATGAGGCCAGTAATCAGAAGCAATGAACACAGATTAATAGGGAGCTATAGAGTGATAGCAAGTGGAGTTCAAGGTGGTGGAATCCATGTCCACAGTGCAGACCACACAGTGTGAACACACACTAATTGGTCTGCTGGAGGTTTATGGAATCATTTCCATCTGTTTATTGATGTTCTGTATATGGTAAATCAGGGCTACTGCATGGGTTGTTTTTTTTTTTTTTTGGTTCTGTAGGCACTGTTCTCATTAATTCCTTGAACATCTTTCAAACAACTGATCTGAAGACTTAAGTCCAATACTTGGTTTTGCTCAAGGACAGGTTCTATTGATTGATTTTTAAAGTATAGTTCATGTTTTCTTACTTATTTGTATGTTTTTCTCATAAATAAATGAGGGCTATCATATTCACAGACTCCTGCTGTCTTTAGTTCTTGGATGTTTGAAATTCTCTACAGTGAGATTCAACCTGGTCACTAGAGTCCACTTCTGAACACTTAGCCATTTCTTGAATTCAATCTACTGACTTAGTTACAACCTGAACACCCGCGTTTCACAATTCATTCTTTGTTGCTCTATTTTTGTCTTTTAAAAGACACCTTTCCCTTACCTCAGTGAAATTTTGAAGTTTTGTTTGCAAATTTCCATGAATAATTGAAGTTTAATACTTTGTATTAGAAAACCTAAAGAGAATGTAGAAAAATTCATATTAATATTTGTTAGAGGTAAGTAGTTGGCATCCAAGTGTTCCAAATCTCATTCTCTGAGTCATTCTTTAGAATTACTACATTTAATACTTTAAAAGAGAATATGGAGGCCACTGGAACTGAAGTTTATTCATTAGTTATTGATCAGGTCATATTGATTCTTCTACTGAATTAACATATCAATTTATTGTACTTGAATTTGATTCATCATTTCAAAACCTTCATCTTTCTACTCCAGATTAGTATATTATAGTTTATCATTTTCATTTTCCTTTTCATTATAATTAAAGAAAAATACCATTATTTATGCATTACAAGTTTTCTCCTATACTTTCATGTTCAATGTCACCAAAATGTAGATTTATCTTTAATAACATTTATTTCCTAAGTTCAAGAAACTCCATAATTTATCCACAATCTACAAGCATGCTCAAACATAAGATGCTTCATATTTCTTCTGCTATCACAAATATGAATAATTGTCTAAGCACATTTTTATTCAACTTTGTGGTTTTAAAGTATTCAGGACCTGGTGTACTTTCCTACCATCTGAAGAAACTCCAGATTCTTCTAATGTTTTTCCAGTATCATCACACCACATGTGGCTAAGGAAGAAATCTCTGTGGCTTATTGTCCTGCACTATTCATTGCATATATATTTATTAAATTAATCAGTAAAGTTTACTATATTCTAGCCATAGACCTAAATGCCACTGACTCACTGCATTTGTCTTTTACCTTTAAAGGTTCAAAATAACAAACGTATATGTAAATTTAAGTTGAAGGAAGGAACTAGGTCATGAATCAGTCAAATCAATTCAGTAATGATATTTTAACAATTATATTACTATTCTTTTCTATTGTCCTCTTTAGGCTCATTGCATTTTTTCCCAATTAAATTCAAGCATCTGATAATGATCTATAGCTATCTATATCATATTTTCTAATTTCTATTTTCTAATTAGCTAGTATGTTTTTGACCTTTTGGGCAACTACTGGTTGAATGATTCTTTGAGTAGTTGATACATACAGTATTTAATTGATGAAATTAAATATGCTTGATAGATTCTTCACTCTGTATAAATTGATAGGCAGTTATTCAAGAAGATAACAGATGACTGGGGCAAGTAGCTGCATGAATACTGTGAAATAACAGCATTACATAACTCAAAAGGGTAGAAGTATGCCTACTTTAAGGTATTCCAGCTTATCCATTTTGCAGAGAGGAGGTATAAACAATCCATAGAGATCTGTGATTTTGAGGGTGTAGAATGTATATGATTAGCAAGGCCACAGGAGTCATATATGGTTTTGAATCTTTCCATAAGATTGTTTTTTGGCAATCAGTTCAGTAAATGAGTTTTGCGGCTATGGATTGCTAGGTGCTTTAAGAGAGTTCAGAAAACAGCTATTATTACCATGTAAAGTAAAGAAAATCAGCTTTGTGCATTATGAAAAACAGCTGTATGCTATCAGACCTGATTGGAGATTGTTTTAACTATTTTGTTGGAAACAGTTGCAAGAATTCATTGTATCATCTCTGGCATCTGTTATAAGAAGTGGCAGCTGGATGGAAGATCACGAGTCTGGTATAATTACATAAAAATTACAATTTCCTTTCTTCATGTAATTAACATTGATGAGTTGCAGTGTTGGACATTTGACACATTTTTAAATATATATTTTAAAAATATAAATGATTGCAAAATCATCTGTGGATTTTAAGCTTTCTGTTTAGCCCTTTTTTTTTCCTATTAGGAACAAGACAGAAAGTGTATTAAAAGAGAGCTTACCACTTAGCCAGCTGAGTTAGAATCTCTAAAAGGATTTCTTTGAGAGACTACCAGTTCTTCTCATGTTTTACAACCAGAAAAGTCAGTTTCTTGAAGGCCCCAGCTTTCTAGTTTAAGTCATAATTTCTTGGCTAAATTACATATTTTGCAGTGAAGTAATTAGCTTTGGCTACAACTCAAAGGGTGGCTATATGATGTGTTTCATCAGTCGATGATTTTACCTTTAAAACAGCTATTTTAACAGTCTGTTTGTCATACCTACATTTCTTCCAAAGCCACTATTTTTCCTGATTACTTAATACATAGTCCAATAATTAAGCCAGTATCTTAAAATCATGAATTTCTATCTAATGCCATCCCTATTTGTAATAGATTGTTTGTTGTAGCAGATATCTTTTTCATGGAGACTTCATAGGGAACTTTAAAATCAACATATTGGTCCTTATGAATAAATAGCACAGCTAACTTGGAGGAAAAGTGCTTAATTTGTTTCTACACACCCTAGTGTTTATGTTCTGTTCTGTCTTAATTAGCTTTTTTCATAGATCAAAGCTCGGGCTTTCTGATTTTTTCTCTTTACTGTTGCAAGACAGGAGTGGAAAGAAGGAGTGGGGCAACAGGGACATCTCTCAATGGAGATTTCGATATTTAACAAATTTGCATGTCATCAATAAATGCATTAGCACTTGAGCTCCTAACTTCTGGAGCAACCACTTTCATCAGCAGGTGGTTCTGACTCAATGACCATTTTAAATCTTATAGCATTTAGCTTTGACAACTTTCTCCAGACGGCTGGCACTGCTCATCAATTCCATCAATTCAAACACAGCCAAGCTATTTACAATAAAGAATACTTTTCCAAGATGATAAAAAAATAAAATTTAAAGTGTGCACACACATTTTAATTTAAATCCCACTGCTTATTTGTTTCTTATTTATGTATGTGGTATTTGTGGTGCAAATTAATTCCTTAGAATAATTCATGCCCTGTCATTTCCTCTGGGCTAGTTTCAGTGCCCCTTATGCCTCTCATTGACATTTCTGTGCTGTTCATCACACTTCTGTCTGCATGATCCCTTCCCTTCTTCTGCTCACAGACTTCACTTTGTTTCCCTTCCCTCCAGTCCAGCTTTGACATTCTCTTTCTGCATCCCCAACACTCCCTGCTAAAGCTGTTTTGAGGGAAGTGCTGCTGTAGTCGGAAGGCACCCATGCTCCTGCCGGTGGCTTCTGCTGCAGGCAGAAGGCTTCTTAGAAATGGGAACAACAAGGAGCCAGGATTTAGCGCAAGTGGTACCGCCCCTACCTTGGAAGCAGAAGGGCCCGAGTTTGATACCCCCATACCATAAAATAAAATAAATGAGAACAACAGCTGGGCATGGTGGTTTATGCCCATAATCACAATAGTTGCATCCCAGGCTGAGACAGGGAGGTTCCCAGGGAGTTCAAGGCCAGTCTGGGCTACAGAGGGAAACCCTGTTTAACAAGAAAGTATAGACATTTTTATAAATATATTCACCTTTAAATACTTTGTTGCTTCATTTTCTTCTTAGGGAAAAGAAATATTTAATTTCTTAGAGAATAGCATTCAAAAAAGGAATATGTATAGTTTTGTATTTCAAGTGAAGTATGACTTATTTTCAAAGAAAGATGTGCTATATTTCAACTGGCAATGCCTACTATACTTTTCACCTTATTTTCAAGATTTGTGTGTAGACCTACTTTTTATGAGGAGCTCACATCATGAATGAGACATAAAAACTGTAAATCAAATATTAGGATAGTTAACATTAATGAACTAAAATTCATCATGCACAAAGTTACCTTGAAAAAGGACAAAAGACAATTTTAACATGACCAAATGGATCAAACCTTTAGGCAAAATATGAAGAAAATATTTTGTTTTAATTTTTTTTCACTTTCTGAGGGGGTCTCTGGCTTTGTATCTTCCTTAGAAGTTAAACTTCACCAAATGTTTTTGAAGAGGTCCCTAAACAGCAGGTGGAGACCTCAACTTGGTTCTCCAAGTCCTTCTTGATGCTCATTGTGCCAAAATTATCTCAGGATACATCAGTTAATTATGAAGCACAGGAAAATTTATCAAGCACAGCCTGAAAGTAGAAGCAATGGGAAAATGACTCCTACATGTATAGCTGAGACCACACACTCTGGTGCAGGGACCAGACAGATCTGTTCACAAGAGCATGAGACTAGTTTTTGTGGATTAAGCGAAATGGGCCAGGGTCTGGTAGATCATCATCTCCATTCTGGCTTTCTAGCTTCAGTGAAATCCTTATGGCTTGAGGTACAATTTGGACCCCAGGAGTTAATTGTTCTTTGGGAAGGGGCTTCCCATCATGACATACTTGCCCTACTCAGTTGAGAAGGTCCGCTCAATCTTGGAAACAAATGCCCATTAACTGGAGAGTGGATAAAGAAGATGTGCCTTTTTTTTTATAAAATGGAGTATTATTCTGCCATAAAGAATGACAAGATTGATTCATTTATGTGCAAATGGATACACCTGGAGGACATGCTAATGAGTGAAATCAATAGATCACAGATAGGCAAATACCGGATCATCTGTTTGATAAGAGCATCTATAGATATAAATGAGCTCTAGAAAGTATGACAGTTTTTGTAGAATGGGAAATTTCCAAAGAAAATTTGGTGTGGTGATGTAATGAGGGGAAGGAATAAATATGATTCTGAAAGAAAATAAAAGAGCATGTATATAGGGGGTGGGGAGGTGTGGGTGGGTGGGGATATGGGTAAAAATGAGAATTGACATGTCATATATTTGTACAAATTCCCCAGTGTTATGTGTGATTGTGAGATGTATATAAATTGTACCAATAAATAATTCAATTTAAAAAAGATACATTTTTATAGTCAAACTTTTAGTATGAACATTATTACTTAATATTTTCAATGTTAGTATAGAAAAATTATCTATAATTGAGCTTGATATTTGCAATTATCTTGTTATGCACTGCTTTATTCTGATACAGATTTTCATGATAATTTAATGCTACCATCTTTAGTTAAACATTTATAATCATTTCATTTTATTCAGAATGTGATATATAATTTATCAATAATACATTACATGTAGAAAAATAAGACTACATTTGATGGATGTAGATTTTGATTCCTTTTATTGCTATTAATTCAAGGATGTAATTTACAAAATGAACATTAATAATGTCAAGAAATGGATTTTGCCTCTGTTGTTTATTTTCATGTTAAAAGCTTCTTTAACATCCACTGCCCAGATTGTGTTTCTTTACATAAGTACATTTAATCTACCCTGTTATGTCTCAGACAGTCAGTGTTTTACTGTGTTTAGTACCAGAGTAGAGGTCAAGTCTTTACCTACCATTTTCACTATTTAAAACATTAAAAACAATAATCCATTCTCACTCTTGCAGCTACATTATTTATTGTTTTTATAATATCATGTAGTTGGTGATATATTTTAAGAAACATCATTATTGTTTGGTAATTTGAACTCAAACTTAAAATCATCAATTTGTGTTTAGATACAGATTTATTCATTTTATTCTTACTCAAGGCAAACATTTCCTTAATAAATCACTTTAGAGTTTGTAAAACCTAAAATCCTTCACTAAAAATATGATTAAAGCATTCCCGTTTTTCTAAGTGGACAATATACATATATAAATTAAAAAGCATAAATCTATCCCACTCTAAGACTTTTATGCAGTTTTGTATTTCAATATATCTTTGTAACATGCATGTATATTAACAAAATTCGTACTTTATAAATAGAATTTGAGCCTTATTTTATTAAGGATTTGTGTACATAAGCATTAAACAAACATTTATTTGTAGTATATGAAATATATATTTAATATTTATTATATATATTTAAATCATTGGATAATAATTTTAATTTGTATTTAACCACATAATTATACTATCATGAAATTTATTCCAAAGTTCCAAAATATATGAAATACAAACTAGGTGGAAAGATCTATACATGTTATAAAACCCCCAAACATTAACACTACTTTCTAAGTACTCATACTAAAAATAAAAAATATAAAACATACATAATATTTAAGTAAAGTATCAAATGCTTTGCATGGGTTGACTTTTTCAAACTTTTATTGGATATAATTTACATATCATAATTTTTATTCATTGAATGTTTATAATTCAATTTTATGAGCATTTGCAAATACATTTTTATGTGCAAATATCACCATGGTTTAATTTTGCAATATTGTTGTCATCCTACAAAGGAAACTCAGAACAATTTTAAATGAATCTGTTTTTCTTTCATTTTCATTGGACTGAATCCTGTATGTTTACCATTCTACTTTTCATAGATTTAAGGGTCTGGACTTTTGATATAAGTCTTGCATGAAAGGTCACCTTTTGTTATCTTTGTGTCACTTTTGTGTCCCTTTTTGTGACCTTTGACCATTTAACTCCTTCACATAGCAGAGTTTATAAGATTGATCTCTACCATGCAATATTCAGTATTTAATTCCTTTTTAAAAAAATATTGAATTTATTGGAACATTTTAGGTGGGATTTATGATAACTTTCATCACTGAGAATTTGCACATGATATATCTTGATTCATTTTTTCCCCATTCCTGTAAATTGCTCTATATACATAAGCTTCATTTTCATTTTTTTCCTTCTTCAATTTTTCTTTTCCCTTCTTTCTCCTCTCCTGCTTCCCCTCACCAATTCCTCCTCTCTGTCAACACTTTCCTCCCATTTCACAACATCTATCTTGCCTTCCAGTCCTCATTTACAGCTTCATTTTCTCATACTAGGGAAATGATTATTTACACATTTAGTTATACATTTAATTATAAATGAGTCCAATTTGACATTTTTTATGGCTGAGTATTCTCTACTTTATTAATGAAAACACAAACAAAAAATATTTTTTATCCAATCACCAGCTGATGGACTTTGGGACTGTTTCCAAGATTTAGCTATTATAAACTGTGCTGCTATACACATGGATACCATGCGAAATGATTCTTTTAGTTCTGTTACATATGATATATCTTGAGAGAAATAGCAGGGTCACATGGGACCTCTAATTCTACCGTTTTGGGGGATTGTCCACTCTGATTTCCACAGTGGTTACACCAGTCTACATTTCCACCAACAGCGGAGAAGTGTTCCTTTCTGCCCACAGCCTCACCAGCATTTGGTGTTGGTTGATTTTTTTTAATTGAATTCTTTTATTTGTACATTTTACATACAGTTCACAATCACACTCAACATTGGGGAATTTGTACCAGTATATGACACAAGTTAATTCACATTTTTACCCATCCCTACACACCCAAAACCCCCACCCCTTATATACATGATACTTCTTTTTCTTTCCAAATCATATTTATTCCTTCCCCTCATGATGTTCCCCCACTACATTCCTTTTGAATATTTCCTATTTTACAAAATATATCATACATTCTAGAACTCATTTACATCTACAGGTTCTCATACCAGAGAAAAGATAAGGTATTTACACATGTGTGATCTATTTATTTCACTTATTAGTGTGTCCTCAAGGTGTATACATTTGCACATAAATGAATGAAACTTGTCATTCTTTATGGCAGAGTAATACCCTATTTTGAAGATGTGCATTTTTTTTACAAAATGGTGTTGGTTGATTTTGTAATAGCAGCTGTTTTTTTGTGGAGTGAGATGGAATCTCAGTGTTGTTTTCATCTGCATCTCTCATATGATCAGTGATGTTGAACATTTTTTTCATATGTTTGTTTGCTGTTTCTATTTCTTCATCTGAAAAGTGTCTGCTCATTTCCAATGCCCATTTTTGAATTTAGTCTTTAAATTGGGGGGGCTGGGCTGGAGGTTTAGCTAAGTGTTTCCGGCACCTGCCTCGCAAGCTCAAGGCCTGAGTTCGATCCCTGGTAACCACATAGAATGCTAGGCATGGTGACTCACGCCCACCAGCAATCAATACCACATACCATAGTACTGGGCATGGTGGCTCATGCATGTAATCACAGCACTCCAGAGGCAGAGACAGGAGGATTGCTGAGTTCAAGGCTTGCCTGGGCTACATAGTGAGCTCAGGGCCAGCCTGAACTACAAAGTGAGACCCTGTCTCAAAAAAAAAAAAAAAATTGGGGGTGGGCTCATGTTTTTAAAGTTTTTTGTATAATCTAAATCACACTCCTTTCATTTGTCTGCTCAAATTTTGAGTTGTTTCCACCTTTTGCCTCTTGTAATTAACGCATTATGAACATCTTTGCAGACTTTTATGTGAGGTATGTTTACCATTTCTCTGATACTGACCCTAAGTATACATGTTGTTCTAAAGTGCATATGGTGCATTAACCTTGTGAAGCTCAATCATAAATTGTCTCATAAAGTATCTCAATTACATTTCTAATAACCAGAACTGTACAGAACACATTCTTTGACCACACTGAAATTAAATTATAAAAATAATATATTGCTAAATGTTTGCTATTTGCCAAGGATTTAGCTCAGTGGTGTAGCCACCTATCTTGCAAGCGAAAGGTCATGAGTTCACTCTCTGGTACTGGAAAAAAAACAATATTCATCTCAATTGACTTTTAGAAACCTTATTAAACTGCATATATTGTACATGCAATTTCTCTTTATACCTTAGAGATTCATCTTTCTTAGGTAGTATTATTTGATCCTACTACTTCCTTCTCACATCACTAATTTTATCTCATTTTCATTTTAGTGGTCATTATTTTTCTTTCTGAAATCTTTTCTATCCTTCCTTAAAGGTTCCAGATTACAGTAATCTTTTCTTTCTATTGAATGTGTGCAGAGCTACTGGCTCTTTGATACACCAGAGATTTCTTTCTCAAAGATAAATGTTCTTGGGGCCGGAGATTTAGCTCAGTGTTTCCAGCGCCTGCCTCGCAAGCGAAGGTCCTGAGTTTGATTCCCAGTAACCACATACAGTGCTGGGCGTGGTGACTCACGCCCACCAACAATCAATACCACATACCACAGTGCCAGGCGTGGTGGCTCATGCCTGTAATCCCAGCACTCGGGAGGCAGAGGCAGGATGATTGCTGAGTTCAAGGTTTGCCTGGGCTACCTAGTGAGCTCAGCACCAGCCTGAACTACAAAGCGAGACCCTGTCTCAAAACAAAGATAAATGTTCTTTTCTCTAGAGAGAAAATACACATTTATTTGGTAAGTTATAATGGGCTTCATCATATTCTGAATTGTTCCTTTACTCATAACTTTCAAGATTTTCCCCTCTACTTGCATAAACAAAGTGGCTTTTCAAAAGTTTGCCATGGATTTCACAGCAAAGTATAAGGTGCAAGGTATATTTCATTGCGAAAGGTATTTTTCAGATGTATTTACAATTTTGTTCTGACTCTTCAATGATAGGATGAACACAAAATAAAATGTCTTTAATGTTTCTTGTCAAGTGAGTTATTTTTCTAACTTTATAGGCATTTGGATGTCATATTTTCCCCATGATATAAATATAGACCTAACTGGGGGGAAAAATGAATTTCCATCAGTATTTCCAAAGTTAAAGGTCTTTCTCAGAGAAGAAAATCCTTTCTTTGTAAAATTTTATTTGGTGTGGAAATATAGGCTTGAAGACATGTAAACTTGAAATCAGATTTCAGTTTTTTCCAATTACATGAATGAGCACACAGACAAACATGTTATTTTCACCTTTACCATTTAAAATTTGAAATGATAATGTTTATCATATGGGGACTATCAGTGATGTACATGTGAAACATAGAAATTAGAAAAATGTATTAAAACCAATCAACTGGAGATGAGAGAAAGAAAATGTGTATTTTAAAAAATTGAGTATTAGCCATAAAGAATGATAAACTAGAGACATTTATAGCTAAACAGATGCACATTGAGGCCTTACTCATAAATGAAATAAATAGGAAACATATGTAAATACTATATCATTTCTCTAGTATGAGAAACTGAAGGTATAAATAAGGTCCAAAATATATAATAGGTATTATGAAATAGGAAGAAAATCTTTGATGGGAAAGGGGAACTAAGGAAAGGGGACCAGAAAAAACTAAGAGGAGAGAGAAAAAATTTGAAGTTAAAAAGGAAAAAAAATGGAAACAAAGCTTATGTATGTAAGGGAAGGAGGCATTCAAAGGTGGGCAGGGATGGGGAAAAATGAGAACCAAGATATATAATGTACAGGTACAAACTCTCAACGTTGAATGTGATCATCATGTACAGATACAGTGTACCAATAAACTTAATTTAAAAAAGAAAAGAAAACAGAAAAGTGTACACCTTTCAGCAAACATTGATTTTTATTTAAAATTTATGTCTGATCTGTCTGTTTAATAAATTGGCAGATAAAGACATTTACTTCACCTTTTATGTTAAAGATTAGAGTTAGACTACAATTTTAAGAATTTGCTGTCTTCTTTAGAATGCTTTCTAAAGGTTTTTATGCTGCTTGTCACACAACACCTCAAACTATCACATTGCATAGGAAATAGAGAGCAAAAGGAGAGAAGCTCTGGAAAGAGAAAGGGCTCTAAGATTCAGTGGTCCTGACTCTGAAGAACTTTATCCTTGAGCTGTCTCAGAAATTCCCCTGAGGGAGCTTGCGTGTGAGAGTGCCACATGTGCCACAAGCTGTTCGACAATCTTTCGAATGCCACCAGTTTCAAGGAATCCGTGCAAAAATCCTCCAAGCACTGCATTGCTAAACAAACTAGCCAGCAAAGAAACATGGTTTCTTTCTACCAAGGTTTTCAGATTCAAATATAAAGCTTCAACATATTGTAACTATAGATGGATTCATCATATTCAAGATTTTGTGTCTGGGGTTTCTACTCCATGCATGGGTAATTACTCTTAATAATTATAACTTTAGACTATCTTAATTCAGATCTCTTCATACTTTGTCTTTCTGCATAATTTTGTAGTCATTCTTGTCTCTGGCCTCTTGCAAATATACTTGTGTTTCTGACCGCTTTCATACAAGCAAGTTAACTAATATACTGTTAATGGCAAAGGCACTGAATTTTAATTAAAATGCATATTTACAATATTAGATGTTCTTATCTATGAATGTACTCATCACTATATTTTCTTCATAGATGTATTTTGTTAGATACAAAAGATATTTTGTAGAGTGTAATTACACAAATGTCATATGGAATCAAATTTGACATTATATGTTATTTTTTTTGAATTTGGTTATCCAATTTATTTTTTACCAGTATGATATAATTTAATTATCATTTTCCCCATTCTCCCACCCACCCTACAACCCCCTGCCCCTATATTTATAAGCTTTGTTTCCCTTCTTTAGTACCATCATATTTTTTCTTCACCTTGCTATTTACCACTACATCCCAGTTCCCTTTCAATATTTTCTATTTCATATATTCTAGAACTCATTTGCATCTTCAATTTCTATACATAGAAAAGATATGATTTTTATACATCTGTGACCTACTTATTTTATTTATGAGTATGTCCTGAAGCTATATCCATTTGAGTATAAATTAGTCAAACTTATTCTTTGTGGCAGAGTAATATTTCATTTTATAGAAAAACTGCATCTTATTCATCCAGTCTCCAGTTGATGGACATTTGGGCTGTGTCCAAGATTGAGCTAATACAAATTGAGCTACTATGTACATGGGTGCACATATGTTACTGTGATATGAATCTGAATTCTTTCATGTACACTATTTTAAATTAATTTTTATATTCAATTGATTTTAAAAATTATTTATAAGCAATCACACAAAACACACACACACACACACACATATATATATATATGAATTCAGCATGATCTCCTTTGATCATGAGTTTTAGATTCTCTAATTAGTACATACAAATAATATCTTCAAGTAAAACAAGGAAAGGTATTTCTTTTTAATACCTGCAACTATCTCTATGTAGATATATATGCAACTCCTGCATTCTTTACAGCTTCCAGTGTCATAGTGAGTTGAAATAGAAATAACCGATATCTCTACTCTTTTCTTAATTCATCCCAGGATGCTTTTAAATTCTCATCACAAAGTATAATATGTATTGTAAATATCTGGTGAAATGTCTCCTATTTGCCTAAATAATTTCTCAATTTTCCTAACATACTTAATACTTTTTATGTGCTTGATTATTAAATGTCATACAATCATTTAAGTTTGAAATATCTTTTGTCCTCTTTTATAATATTACACATCTCCCCTTTAACCCGTTACTATGGTAAATTATGTAAATTAGTTTTCCAATATTTGCACATCTCCAGTTTTGTAGATTAATTTCAGGCAGTTGTTGCAAATATATTTGATATGCTAATATTTGACTCTGTCATTTTCCAAGTATGCTCATTAGAGAAGTTGTTTAAAATTTTATTTTTCCCCTATAGTTGTTAACAGTGGTTATTACAGTACATTTTGAAGTTTAAAAGCTTTTAATACCTCCTCTGCTCTAAGCTCCCTCTTGGTTGAAGACACAGTACTGAACCCAAAGAACACGTGTCTGTCTGAATGGAACCCATGCTCCATCCAACACAGGGGCAGATGGGATTCCAAGTTACAGTGCAGGGGGTGGGGAAGGAGAGGATCTCAGATTAGATTGAAAGATAAAAGGATACTGGAGGGCCGGAGGGTTAGCTCAGTGGTTCCGGCACCTGCCTCGCAAGTGCAAGGACCTGAGTTCGATCCCCGGTAACCACATATAATGCTGGGCGTGGAGACACGCCCACCAACAATCAACACCGCATACCACAGTGCTGGATGTGGTGGCTCACGCCTGTAATCCCAGCACTCGGGAGGCAGAGACAGAAGGATTGCTGAGTTTGTGGCGGCTTGCCTGGGCACCATAGTGAGCTCAGGGCCAGCCTGAACTACAAAGCGAGACCCTGTCTCAAAAGCAAAAATAAAAAGGATACTGGAGCCCAGAGAAGGGCAGTAGTGGGCTATGTAAGGACAACATCATATTGGCATGAGAAATCCCAAGTGTCAAGGTCCCTTGGCCTCCTCCCACCATGCTCTGAGTACATCCAAGGAACATGCAGTGTTTTGGTTTTGCTGGGGCACAAAGAGTGAAATAAAACATGGTATGAAATGAAATCATACAAGGATCTACAAGAACAATTTTTCTACTGATTGTGGCAATGGTTTTGGTTTATATGACAAATATGTTTTCATATCTCTAATGGACCCGGTGTGGGACAGTATATGAATTGAGAACATGATTTGTGATCACAGCTTCTGACCCTGGAGATTATAGAACACCACTGGGCCAGCGGGTGAAGATCCTCACAGGAGCAAGGAAATGCTTTATTCCTCTTTGCCCTGTAATGGTCCACATACTGGCCTTTCCAACTTAAATCTTCAAGGTGTTGATATTTGGTGTTCCAGTATCAGTGGGCAGTGAATGTTGGTTCAAACCTCCACTCAGTGTGGATTAAGGAATTTCACTTCTTTACTAAGAGGTTTTTCCTCCATAGAATGTGAAGCCCCTTCTCCTGTTGGTAGCGCAGAAGCCTTGTGAACTACTTACTTGGCCAATCATCCTGTTGTATCTAGAACAATACAAAGAAAAAGGCAAGAAAAGCCAACTACTTGCCACCCATATTTAATATGTCAATATTGAGTTATTTAATTCAGTTTTTAAAGTAGAACTTAAATATTATCCAGAAATCCTCCCAAAATGTCACTTGATTGTAGGAAACCACTGTTATAGTTGTATTGAAAGTTATACTTGTCTGTAAATGCAGTTTTGTAAACTTTAATTTGTCCTTTGAATTTAAGTGTGAGGGCTTAGCATTTGGCATATATGGGTAAATTATCATATTATGTGATAAACTTGGAGAACAAGTTCCAATTTTTAGGCTCATTAGTTATAATCATATTAACAACTAAAAATCAGAAAATAAAAGCAATTTAACAGAAAGAATTTAGTGATCTTTGTAAACTCAAATCTGCTTTTGTTTTGTTCCCAAAAGAAAAAGAACATATTTAAACATATAGATCTTAAAAGCCAGTGGCATTGTAGTGACATATCCTTTATATCTGTTTGTTCATATGTACATTTTATATGAAACACACATGATTTTATATATATACATATATTCAAAATAAAATGCATATAATTTTGTTGTATATATGAAATATAAAAGTATGCAGAGAGATCAAGGTAATGATCTGTGTATATTTTATAACCCAGAGGATACTGTTTTCAATCACACTTCTGCCAGTCACTGTCTGAGACTATTACAGACTCAATCTGTAGTTCTGTTTCTTCATCTCTACCTTCTTCTTCCTTCCATAATTATCAAAAATGGTAAATAAATTATATAAAATTTAAAATAAACTATTTTTTTTGAGACAGGCTCTCGCTTTGTAGTTCAGGCTGGCCCTGAGCTCACTATGTAGCCCAGGCAAGCCTTGAATTCAGCAATCCTCCTGTCTCTGCCTCCCAAGTGTTGGGATTACAGGTGTGAGCCACCACGCCCGGCACTGTGGTATATGGTATTGATTGCTGGTGGGTGTGAGTCACCACGCCCAGCATTGTTGTATGTGGTTACCGGGATCGAACTCAGGCCCTTGTGCTTGCGAGGCAGATACCGGAACCACTGAGCTAAATCTCCGGCCCACCTTAACCATTTTTGCATGCATTTTGGAAATTATCTTGAAAGACATTCATTTACTGTGTCTAGAATTTGACATTTTAAAGCCATCAATTAGGTGTTTATGATATAAATAATTTTTAAAAATATATGCTAGCAAAGTACCTAGAACATGGGAGGGACTCGATATTCACTTTATCTTTCCATAATACTTTCAGTGTATTGTTCATTCTTGTCATAAAGAAATAAAGTGTATCCAGGAATATAGCTCCAGTCTTGTTCTGTAGAAGACAAATAGGTTAAGGTAGGAAAGCTTCCCAAAGCCTCCAAACACTTCCTGGGTGGGATATACACAGCAGTGGCACACAGCGCTTCCATGGGAGACTCCATGGGCCATGGCACGGAGCTCCACATGAACCTATTTACCACACAACTTCTTTGGTTTGGTGATTCGGGAGGAGAGAGGCACTGGTGATCAAAGCATTAAATTTAATTTTGTTGAACGCTTTCTGTCTAATGAAAAACATCTGGCTATTTAGAAACAGGCAGATGCTCAAATAAATTTTTCATTGTTCATAAAAAGTGCCCGCCACTTGGCTAAAATCGTAGGATGTTTTCCCAGAAAGTATAATGTAAAATATTTTATTCTTTCACATATGTAACGCATCAGGTAGTTAAAGATCTGCACTAAGGATATCACTTCAGTACTCAAGAAATTATTTATCTGAATGTGATGATTTTAAGGTCTGGACAATTTTGTTTTATTCTCTTTCATTTTGATTCTCAGGTAGAAGGGATTTCTTTTATTTTCAAACAGAAACACCCAAAACAAATTTCTAAAAATTTCATTATTTGATATTTTCTTCAAACATTTTTAAACTCACAGATGAAAGTTGGTTATGGAACTGTCTCGTGTTAAGTAGGTACTCTAATGTACACAAACAATAATAGGACAGCTAAACACAACCATAAATGGAAATGATAGAGGCAGATGAGCTAAGTTTAGATTTCAGAATTAAGATTTGTATCAATGTAGAAGTACATTGGTTGAAAAGCTTTAGTTTAAACTGAATTGCCTATACCATCTCAGACCTCTTTGAATACTTATGTCACGTGAGAACTAACAAGTTTGGAACCATTATAAAAATTAGATATTTACAGGGGCGGAGATTTAGCTCAGTGGTTCCGGCGCCTGCCTCGCAAGGGCAAGGTCCTGAGTTCAATCCCGGTACACACATACAATGCTGGGCGTGGTGACTCACGCCCACCAGCATCAATACCACATACCATAGTGCCAGACGTGGTGGCTCATGCCTGTCATCCCAGCACTCGGGAGGAAGAGACAAGAGGATTGCTGAGTTCGCGGCGGCTTGCCTGGGCTACATAGTGAGCTCATGGCCAGCCTGAACTACAAAGCGAGACCCTGTCCCCCCCCAAAAAAAAAATTGTCTTGAAAAATTAAAGCAATAGTATAATAGTACTTTTGGAATGTGTGTACACATCACAGTGTCTCCTAACTAAGGAATTCATTAAAAACTGAGTTGATTATTTTGTTCTTCGAGCTTTACTTCAAATGCTCCAGCCACGACATACTGGGCTATAAACAACATACCATCAATTTTCTCCTTTCACCACACACAGTGCAAATGTGTAACCGTCACCCCTCAGAGAAACCAGAATACTCAGCATGATCCTCCTTTAGCCTGGGGGACCACTGGCCCAGTTTTATCTCTACATATTGTTAATGTCAAACACTGTCTGAGTAAAATTTTTTGATATGCCTTCTGATTCTAACTCCACTACTAAGTACAATGTTCACCCACATTTTATTATGTATTGATATATCATTCATTCTTTTTATAAATACATGGTTTTCTCAGTAAACAGTTTAAATTTTGTTATCCATTCAACCATTGATGGGGTTGTTTATGGTTAATGACTATTACATGAATAATGCTGCTCGAACACTTGTGTAACATTTGCATGAATTTAGGTTTTTAGCTTTCCTGAATTTTATTCTCCAAGTGGAATTGGAGCATCATACAATTACTCCGTGTTACACTCTTGGAGAACTGTTGGCCTGTGTTGAATGGTCATGTTACCCTTACTGAAAATTGCATAACCATGGATAAGTATGTTTCATTTATTCACATGTCTATATAGTTTTCACCTTTCGTTTTAGAATCAGTTATATTCCTTGGCTTTATTTTGACATCTAGGACCAGCCCTTCATCTGGGGATATGTTTTTCTTAGTCATATGGTAAAATTCTTTTCATTTGTTATTGGATTAAATCTGCTATTATTTTTTGAGGATTTTTGTGTCTACCATCATAAGAAATATTATTATAGTTTTACTGTTTTGTGATTACTAGCTTATATTATTGCTATAATTCTATTCACATACATGGTACTTCAGTTCACAAACTTCTGGGGAAGATGATCATGCTCAAGATAATGTGGAGAAACTGATCACAGAAGTATTCTCACTCTATACAAAAGGAACACAAGCAAAAGTTTTGCATAACACCCATTTGTGAACTGAATTGTTTGCCAACAAAAGCATTCATGAACTGAGGCATTACAATATTTCTCTCTTTTAGAGTCTGGTTTCATCTTCTATGTTGTTTCTGTAGCAATGTGTCCTTTTCATTTATAATTTTATCATTCCCTCACGATCATTTGTATTTCTCTGAGGTTGGCAGTAATGTTATACTTACTTTTCTTACATAAGAAGGCTGATTTCTGTTTTTCTTGAAAAGTTTAGTTAAAGTTCTAACAATTTTATGAATCTTTACAAGGAACAAATTCATGTTTTAAATATTTTCTGTATATACGTTTAGGGTCAGATTTGAAAGCTTTCTTTTTTAAGGTGTACAATGTGGTGTATATAGACAGTTATATAAATATATATATAGTTAGATAGCTATGGACATGTAGTAAATTGATTACTATAGTCAAATAAAAAGAATGTTCCTATATCTCAGATTTACATCTCTTGGTGAGAGTGCCTAAAATATATTCTCAGCAATTTAGCAATATAAGTATTACTAACTACTGCCCTTATAATATTGTTATCCTATTATCAATTGCTAATTCATGCATGTGAGATCTTGAGACTTAAATGCAACATCTGCTTCCTTTCACCCTTGTATCTAATGCTCAAGAGGGCCCCAAGAAAGCACATGGAGAAAGAATAATTTCATAAATAAATGCTGTCAGAGGAACTTGATATTGAGATTCAGAGTGTGAAAATGGATCCTCACTTTATGTCATATACGAAAATGGATAGAAAATTTATTATAGAACTAAAAATAACAACAGAAAATTTGAAGAAAGAAAAATGGGAGCTCTTCTCAATACTGCTCTTGAGAAGCTATTTTGCATTGGACCACACACACACACTCACACACACACACACACACACACACAAGTAAACCATTGCAACTGAGACTGTATCAAATTGACAAGATTTTATACAGTGGACTGGGGATCCATCTCAGTGATAAAATGCTTGTGTGGCATGTGCAAGTCATAGTACATCAGAAAGAATCCACAAGATGCAAAAGTAATCAATGAAATGGGAGAAAATATTTATATCAAGTTAAAGATTGATATCCAAAAATGTAGAAGAAATGCATAAAACACAATAGCAAAAAAAAACACCTAAATTAACAAAATGGAAACATAATTCAAATAAATATTTTCCAAAAGAACAAGCAATAGATATTGCTTGGAAAGGTGTCAACATCCATCACTAATCCTGAGGGAAATGCTGATGAAAAGCACAATGAGATATCACCTCACTTCCTAGGACAGCTACTGCCTCAGGGACTAGAGATAAAAAGTATTTGCAACCTTCCCACTTTTGTGGCTATTTTGGCACAAGTATGAACTGTATAGAAGCAAACAGCAATTTTACATGTTCTATTTAATTCATATCTCCAAAATCCATGAATTGCAAAAGATTGATTTATATTTTAAGTTCCTTTTAAGTAGTCTTTTAAATCACAAGTTCCTGTTGCATATTCCTCTTGAGCACACTATTATTTATTTAGAAACAAAGGGCATTTGTTTTGTGATATCTCGTATCCCACATTTTCTGACTTATCTCCATGGTATCATTCGTCATTTTCCCTTTCTTCTTTTCAATAAATAAATATGTCAAGAATTATATGCTTCTGACTTTATTATTGTTTTCATTTTTTCAATAATATTTTATAAGTTGTATTATTTTCTCTAGCTCTGTAAAGTATGGTGGTGGAATTTCAATTGGAATTGCATTGAATCTGTATAGTAGTTGTGGGAGTATAGCCATTTTGATGATGTTGGTTCTCCCTACCCAGGAACAAAGGATGTCTTTCCATTTTCTGATATCCTGTTCTATTTCCT
Organism: Thryonomys swinderianus; assembly: GCA_004025085.1. NCBI lineage: Eukaryota > Metazoa > Chordata > Mammalia > Rodentia > Thryonomyidae > Thryonomys > Thryonomys swinderianus. The sequence continues at coordinate 16,863 of PVIC010004948.1, read as the reverse complement.
TTTTCAGAGTTCTGTAGTTTTCAGAGTAGAAGTCTTTCACCTCCTTTGTTAGACTGATTCCTAAATATTTCATTTTTCTGGTTGCTATTGTGAAAGGTATTGACTCCCCAATTTCTGTTTCTGTGAGTCTGTTGTTTGTGTATACAAAAGCTGTTGATTTTTGAACATAGGCCTTGTATCCAGCTACACTACTAAATTTTGCAATTAAATCTAGCAGTCTTTTGGTTGAGTTTTTAGGACCCTCTATATAGAGAATCATATCACTGCAAATAATGACAGTTTAACTTCTTTTTTACCTATATTTATTCTTTTTATTTCTTTGTCTTGCCTAATTGCTGTGGCTAACGTTTCCAGCACTATATTGAGTAAGAGTGGTGATGGCAGACATCCTTGTCTCGTTCCTGATCTTACTGATTAGAGGTCCCATGTGACCTTGCTAGTCCCCTACTAGAAATATACACAAAGGAATTCAAAGAATCTATTGTAAAGAAATATGTACACCTATGTTCATAGCAGCTCAGTTTGTGATAAATCAAACTTGGAAACAACCCAGATGCTCATCAACTGGAGACTGGCTAAAGAAGATTTTTTTCCTAAAATGGAGTATTACTCTGCCATAAAGAATGACAGATTTCATTCATTTATGTGCAAATGGATACATCTTAAGGACACACTAATAAGTGAAATAAATAGATCCCAGATATTTAAATACTATATCTCTTCTTTGGTATAAGAACCTGTAGATGTAAATTAATTCTAGAATGTATGATAGATTTTGTAAAATAGGAAATATTCAAAGGGAATGTGGTAGTGGAGCGTAATGAGGGGAAAGAATAAATATAATTCAGAAAGAAAAAGAAATAGCATGTATATGGGGGGGTGGTGGGTGGGTAGGGATATGGGTAAAAATGAGAATGAACCTGTGTCATGTACTGGTACAAATTCCCCAGTGTTGAGTGTGATTGTGAACTGTATATAAAATGTACCAATAAAAAATTCAATTTAAATAATAATAATATTTTATAAATCATGTTTTTTTAACAGGGTGCCTGTAATCCAGCTATCATTCTTTTTTGTTTGTGTGGTACTACATCCATTAGTAGTTATTGCTTTGATCCTTTATTTTATTGTATTTGAAGGTAGTAATATTCTCATTTATTTTTCCATGTTCACTTATTAGCTAAAATACTTCTATAACAAATAAAACATGCCACTCATCATCTGGTTGGTTGTGCTGCAGTATAACTATGAAAATCAAGAACATACTATTTTTTAAAATTTAATTTATTGGTACATTATATATACACATCACAATTATGCTCAACATTGAGAATTTGTACTAGTATATGACATGGCTTAATTTTTATTTTTCCCCTTCCCCTACCCACCCCACAACATCCTGTGCCTATATATACAAGCTGTGTTTCCATTTTTTAACCATCAATTTTTTTCCCCTCATTACTTACCCCAATCCAATTTCCCTTTGAATATTTACTATTTCACAATATCAATCATGCATTCTGAACTCATTTACAACTTCAGTTTCTAATACCAGAGAAAAGATATGATATTTATACATTTGTGACCTATTTATTTATGAATATGTCCTTAATGTATGTCCATTTGAGTAAAAATGACTCAACCTCATCATTCTTTACAGCAGAGTAATACTCCATTTATTAAAATAAACACACATCTTTATTCAATCTAGAGTTGAAATGCATTTGAGTTGTTTCAGAGATTTAGCTATCTTGAACTGAGCTGCTATAAACATGGGTGCACATATGTCTCTGTGACATGAATCTTGTAATTCTTTTGTGTATATCCCCAGCAAGGAAACCTTAAATATTTTTCTTTATTTACCAGTTTTCTGATTGTTTGGTTGGATGCCTAACATATTACAATGAATTTCAATCCATTTATTACCTTGTTACTTTACATTATTGCATTTAATGTAGAGCCTTTAATTGAGAGCAGTACTTTCTTTTTAATTTTTAATTTATACAGATAAAACAAATGTACATATTTATGGGTCATCAAATTAATTTTTTTTTGTTGTTTTGGAGGACATGGTCTCACTATTAGCTCAGGCAGGCAATGAACTCTCTATGTAGGACATGCTGTCTTCAAACTCACAGCAAACTCACAGCAACTCTCCTGCCTCCCTGGGATTATAGTCATCCATCACTATGTTTGGCTCCATATACTATTTGATACATATATGCATTATATTATATTTAAATCAGGTCAACCATATTTCTTCAAACACATTATTTCTTTATACAGAAAACTTAGAAAAATCTGTCAATTTTTTAAAAGGTACAGCTTATATTGTGATCTATATTCACCCTACTGTGCAATACTAGTCCAGTGTTGCCTTCTCTTCTCTAATTTATTATCCATTGATCAACTTTTATCTGTTAGATAAAAGTTAGAGGTAACCACCACTTTCCCAGCTTCTAGTAACCATCAATCAACTATTAACATATGAAATCAGTGCTTTTATATTTTACATATAACACATCCTGATGTACTAATCTTTCTGAATCAACCTTATTTCTCTTAATATCCTTTTTGTGGCAGAATAGTATTCCATTGTGTAAGCGTAGTACATTTCCTTTATTGTCTCATCAGCTGGTGGACATTTAAATTATGTCCATATCATGGCTACTATGAATAGTGAGGACAGAAACACTTTCTAACTAAAGCTAAACCATATCTTATTCTGTTTACAAGGATTCTTTTTGCATTGAGTACACATATTTTTTAGTTGCAGCTTTAAAAATCTATGAGAAGGGGATTTAGGTCAGTGGTGGTGCTGCTTGCCTTGCAAGACCAAGGTTTAGAGTCAATCCCTGGTACCACAAAGCTAATATTAGTTAAATTATACTTAGAAATCTATGAGAACACTCTTGCTGTGTTGTGTGACAAGATGTTCTAGTCTCTTCACACACTGACAGACCATTCAAGCAAAAAAACCTTGGGGTGTTTTGGGTGAAGAAGTGTATTTAGAAATCACAATATGAACACTAGAATGTACTTTGCTTCTGAAATAGTCATTGTGTCTATGTAGACAAAGCTAAATAATAGAACTGTATGGAATAAATTTAAGATGTATTATTTGTGATAATTCCAAATTAAATCTAATAACAGGGTTTAATGTAGCCTCACAAATACTCTCTTCTCTTCCCAGTGCTTAACGTGTTAGTTTTCATGAAGCTTGGTGGTGCTTCCAACCTGAGTGATAGTCCCAGCCTAGCAGGCTGAGGCAGAAGGATTGCAAATTCAAGGGCAGCCTGACCAAATGAGTAATTGTGAACCTGTTTCAAAATTTAAAATGGAATGAGGAAATAGCACTCTCTGGTTATTTGTATTATATTCAAAGTATCCATAAGTCTCCAGGACAGCGAGTAAAAATTACACTGATTCTCAAAGGCACCAACCCAATTAGTCATTTCTCTTATTACAGAGAATTGTTTTAGTCACTTAAGAATATATGTCACTATAGCAATGCTGAAATATTCAAAATTTGAAGTCACTTTATTTACAACCTCAACTAGTTCACAGTATGTTCATTCATTTTACCTTGATTTATAGTTTTAGAAATTGCTCTAGGAAACTGTTCTCTGATTATTTGGAAACTTACATTGTTCAAACACAGTTCTTGTCTTTTGCATTGTTATATTTCATTCTAATTTGTTTACTATAATTACTGAGGGCCTTCATTATTTTATTAGAATAAATATTCTAGTTGCTCATCCACTTATTCACTATGTATATATTTGCATTAAAGTATCAGACTAATAAGCTAAGGGCACAGAGTGTGGAGAAGTGAACTATTTCTCATATGTAAAAGGACATAGTCAAACGTTTCACATATGATACACTTAATTACTATTACAGACTTATGATAACTGTATTTTAACATTCTGCTAATAAAGAATGAAGGACCAAGTAGATTAAGTAACCTGAAAAATCCAAGTAGATAGTAAATACAAGATGCAAACAAGTACCATTTCGACTGGTATCCTTAAATTATATTATTAAAAATAGATAATAAAGTAATGTCTCTTCAAGTTCTTACTGAGTTATTCCACAACTGATTGTGAATGATATTGAGAGGATAGTTTACCTGTTTTACAAATGATATGTTAGCTCTGAACCTCAATCTTTCATAGTATTTAATGCGCAGTGTGCAAACCCTAAGCATTGCTTGAACATACAGCCAGACTCTCTTCGTAGTGTCCTCAAGCACCTGGAATGTCCTCATCTGAGGCAACACTGGGTGGGGTATTGCTGTCACTATTACATATTTAAAGAGTTTGATTGGCACATTATGTTGTTCAAAAAGACAATGAATTATCAAGAAAAGTAATGGATTCCAATGGTTATTTGTATTATATTCAAAGTATCCATAATAATCTTCTGAAAATGCATTCTTAATCTGTTTTTATTAATGAATTACATTTCCTCCATATTTTCACATGCCTAGTATAAGAGACTGACAGGTCCTGAAACAAAGTCTCAGTTTTATGCCCCAAGATGTTTTTCATATCAGTGTAGGTCTCTGGATTGATAAACATGAGAATACAAAAGGCCAGTGAAACTGTCACCTGAGCTAAGAAAAACAAATCATCCCTGAAAAACAAAAATGAAAAAGGAAAAGAGGAATAAGAGCCTGTAAATAGGCTTGAAAATGTCACAGGGCCTCAGCAAATCTGGTTAAGAACTTCTATTATGCTGTCAATAAACTGTGTTACATATAAATGTCAAAAGGAATCATGGCTCATCGGAGGCACAACACATTAAAGAAGGCCTTCAACACCCATTATCTCAGGTGTACTTTTCAGTACTATGGCTGAATACACCCTGTAGTTGTTATCTACACTTGATAAATGAAGAAGCCAACATCAGGCAGTAAACTGATTTTCTCATTTGTAAAGTAAATGAAAAACAAACTCAGGATTTGATCTCCCTTCTCATTTCATGAAGAGCTTACTTCTAGCTCTCCAAGTCCCCTTACTTAATACAAAATTTTCTCTCCTGAATGAGTTATCTGATTTCTCCATCATACAACTTAGTGTAAGAAACTCGACTGGCATTTCCAGCCCATGGTGCAGAAGCCCAGCAAGTTTCTGCAGCAGAACTATCCCTGTATGTCTGGGTCTTAATAGAAAGAAGAAATTTAGAATTGAAAGCTAATTTGTTTATGTACTATCATGTAGTTTAACTTAGCTTTTTATTTCCCAGTACCTTTTTCCTCTTTTTCAAGGTGAAATAACATAAATGAAAGGAAGACCCATGGATCAACAATCAAGTTGTAGAGACTGTACTGTTTTCAAGTCTCACTGCAGTACTTAGAACATATAGTTGACAAATTGACTCCTTAATATTTTGAAGGTGACTGACTTTTAAAGTACTTATGTAGCTTTCTTGAAAGTTAATGTACCTTGGTTTACCAAAATAGATAATTAGGAAGATTACAGAAAAGCTGAACCTGCTAAGATAAGGCTACTTTCAGAAGATGTCATTTTTAGGTTTTTAAAGGTATTATATTCAGGTTAAAAAGTAAAATAGATAATATAACACATGATTTTTGTTCCATTTATCTTCCAAAACATTGAGGACAGTCTCCATGAAGACTGTCAATAAACTCTGTGTTACATATAAATGTCAAAAGGAATCACGGCTCATCATAGGCACATGTTATAGAAGGCCTTCCACACTCATTATCTCAGGATAATTTGCATTGTCTTTAATTCTTTTTCTTCACTTTTTAGCCTAACTGCATACAAAAAAAAAACAGTGACTACCTAATGGGTAATAATTTTTCAAGTAACTTTGAAGTGCGAAACATTTCTCTGAAATTTATATGCTACAAATAAAATCAATGGCTCAAGTATTCACTTAGAATCTCTTGTTAACTTTTAGACCACTGCTAGGCCAACAGGAGCAGCACCACTCTGTGTCACAAAAAGGCCCATGTTCACCTAAGCATGATGGCTGACCTGGTGACAATAGTGGCTCCTCCAAGGCAAATGTTAAAGAAGCTTGGTTGTAAGGATGCAAGTTCCTTTTTTTTTTTTGCCTGTGAAACTTTGGTAATAAAGCACTTTAATTATACACATAGAGTTGCAAGAAATTTCAAGGGCAGCAATTAAAAGATTCCATTTAGAACAGTATGAGAAAGACTGTGAAATCTGCTAATTAAAAATTCCAGTCCTGCTGTTAGGAAAAATGGAAAGGAAGTCGGGACTTCTCTCAGATATGATTTTGCTTCTCCCTCCATACTTTCCTTTACTTAAAAAAAAAGATTCTTAAAATAAATCTAGACAGAAACTGATTGTTTATTAAAATGTGCTTCTAAGTCATGGTATTAAACCAAAACAAAGTTACATATGAGATGACAGATGTGGACAGCGATTTCCGAGAACAGCAATTTATCAAGAGATGATTAAATGTCATAGCTCTAGTAGTTCCCAAATAATTCTAAACCTCTTCTGCCCAGAGAAATACATTCTTTCAAAGAATACATGTATCAGAATTATTTTTATTAAGTATAAATATAAACTCTTTTGATACCACAGTCCAGAATATTTATGTATGCCTGCATATAAATGGATTTTTAAATGGATTTTCAAATGTCGTCACAGTATCGCAAAGCTAATTTCATGGACAGCAACCATACAATCTACCACTGAAATTTGTATTTCCATCAGCATAATTATCTCTTGAAAAATTTTCCATGAAAACAGTTACCAAAGACAGGATTAATAATATGCTTGATGGGAACTTGCCTGATTTACCCACATCTTGTCCAATATTTAAGTATCATATGCTCTGAAATATAAAAATTGGCATTTTAAAACTCCCTTTGAAGATCAGATGCCATTTGCCCAATTACCCAACCAGCATTTAAGTCAACATTTTATTGTTGGTATTTCTCAAAAAACAAATGCCCATTTTAACAAACAACATGTACCAAACATATTCTTAGTAGTGTGCATTTTGATCAAAACAACTCATTAGATGGGTTAAAATCCAAAGTGAAAGACAATTTCAGGCAAGTCTCATTAACGTTTTAATACAATGCTTCTACAACAAATGTATCTCTAATGAAATAAAGCATTGCTAATACATATTCAATATTGTCCTATTATGTTAAAATCCATATCACCCTGTAAGAATTCCAGCTGCCTATTTAAAGAACTTGTATTGATTTATATCACCAAATATAGCAGTCCAAAAAATTCCAAAACTTCACTTCTCCTTTATGACAGTAATTAAACTGCAAAATGATAATAGTAGTAGTACTACTAGTAGTAATAATAATATTTAGAAATATTCTTTTGATTTTCTTATATCTAATCAAAATTATGTAATAATGATAAGAATGTTTAGCTAATAAATAATTATAATATTGATAAAAGATTAGCAAGGTTGGGCCGGAGGGTTAGCTCAGTGGTTCCGGCGCCTGCCTCGCAAGCGCAAGGACCTGAATTCGATCCCCAGTAAACACATATAATGCTGGGCGTGGAGACACGCCCACCAACAATCAACACCGCATACCACAATGCCGGACGTGGTGGCTCACGCCTGTAATCCCAGCACTCGGGAGGTAGAGACAGGAGGATTGCTGAGTTCGCGGTGGCTTGCCTGGGCACCATAGTGAGCTCAGGGCCAGCGTGAACTAAAAAGCGAGAGCCTGTCTCCAAAAAGCAAAAAAAAAAAAAAAAAAAAGATTAACAAGGTCAATAAGGAAACAGAACAGAGTCAAGAAATTCACTCATTCCAATAATGTCCCCTAATCTTTGTAAAGATGTACAAAAGACTGTCATCCTGACAAAGGCTGAGGCACAATTCAACATCCATGTGCAATTTTTTTCAAATTAACCTAGATACAAATAAGTTCTCCCCAAATTAATTTAAAATAGCCTAAATGTGAAAGGCAAAACCATAAAATACTTCTAGAAAATAACACGTGAAAAACTAAGTGACTATGGGTTTTGTGATGTGTTTTAGGCACCATGTCAAAACATAAGCCATTAAAGAAATGTTGATATGTAACACTTCTGGAAGATATTGTGAAAAAACATTAAAAAATGAGCCATGGATATTTAAAAATTATTTGAAAATCACCTATGTCATGATGAAATTGTACCTAAATTTACAAAAAAAAAGTATAATGCAGCAATAAAAAACAGATAATCAACTATTAAGTCAGTTATACAGACATTCTTCATTTAATGACCTACCCGTTTAACCACTATTTGGGTTTCTAATATATGTTCTTTGGACTTATGCCCTACAGCTGGAACTTACCACCTACTTACTTTGTGTATAGTTTATAAAGTTTATAAAGCCTCAATGTCTTTTTGTTATTGCTATTACAATACATGTGATTATACAGTAGTGTAACTTTTGTGATTTGTACTGTATAGTACAGTACTGTTGCTTTATTTTGTTATACATTACAGAACTGCTTGAAAGGATTGTTCAGATAAGCATAAGGTCATCAAGTTGGAAATCTCTTTGATCATTTCTTTGTTCTGAATATTATAATGTATATGGTCTATACAATTTCTTATTTAGTGACCAGTTCACTTAATGACCTAGTCCCAGAAATGGAAATGAGTCATTGAAAGTGGATTCCTCACCAAAGAAGATACACTGATGGCAAATACGCATAAGGGAAGATAATTAACATTATAATTAACACTTAGAAATTGAAAAAAAAACAGCAGTGAGAAGTAACCATGTATGTATCAGAATGACAAAGAAAACAAACACTGATAACCAAATATCAACTAAAGTATGGATGGGAATCAACCAGAATTCCCATTCACTGCTGATAGGATAGAAAAACGGTGTTGCCACTTTGGGACACATCCTATCAGGGTACTTCAAAGGTTGGCGTGCTATATAAGTGTGATTATATGAGATTCTGAGAAAGGAAAACATACACAGACAGTAAAATGACCATGATTGATAGTAATTAAGTTGAGTCGACACCGAGGTTGGGTAACTGAAGCACATGGAAGTCTCCAGGCGGTGCAAGTAATCAGGGTGATACTGTGACGCTGCACAGATGACACTCTGCATTTGGTAAAAGCCATGGAACTTTATAAGGCAGGGAGTGAATCACGTTAAAAACTGAGCGCTGGCCTCAGTGACAGTATGGCAGTATTGGTTTAACAGGAACAAATGCACCACACAGCTGGGGGATGGTTACTGTGATCGAAGGGGGTAGTTAAGCAGCAGGTGCTCATACTACCTGCTCAGGTTTTCTGTCAACCTAAACGTGTGCTGGATATAAAATCTGTTTGCATTAAACTGGTTCACTGCAAAAGAAGACAATAATGAGAAAACTAAGAGAAATTACACATAAATGTAACATAAAAGCAGAGCAAACTGCAAGATGTCAGCCATCCTTTATTAGAAGTTATTATAAACATAAATAGGTAAAACTCCCAATAAAATTAGAGAGAGCAAAGTTGGGTAAAAATAATGATTTCATCATATTTTAACTAATAAATTCACTTTAGATCCAAGGACATTAAAAGTTGAAAATAAAATGATGTAAAAGGGCATGCAAAAAATAACAAAAAGATGGTTATGTGTTTTAGATCAAGAATGCCCACAAAGAGGGCCAGAGATTTAGCTCAGTGGTTCCGGCGCCTGCCTCACAAGACCAAGGTCCTGAGTTTGATCCTGATAAGGGCGTGATGACTCATGCCCACCAGAAATCAATACCACATACTACAGCGCTGGGCGTGGTGGCTCACACCTGTCATTCCAGCACTCAGGAGGCAGAGACAGGAGTATTGCTGAGTTCAAGGCTTGCCTGGGCTACATAGTGAGCTCAGGGCCAGCCTGAACTACAAGGTGAGACCGTGTCTCAAAAACAAAAGAATGCCCACAAAGGCCTCTGCACCCAGCCGAGGCTGTGATAAGGTAGACGAATCATGGAGGTCATTTCTGGTCAGAACAGGCAAGTCCCTGAGGCATGGCTTTCTGCCCACCAGGATGCGGGAGTTTCCTCCAGCCATGCCTTTCCACCATGAGGGTTCCATGAGGGTTCTGAAGGATTTGGGACCAGCCAGGATGCTAGAAGTAGCAGGACCACCATCTGGATTCTTCCTGTTCTGTTGGAATTGTGCTCAAGATCAATTCACTGACCAGCGATGGAACAGTGGAAGAAGTATCTTGCAACCATAATGGTAAATAAAACTGATGAGACACACAAGCTTAGCTACCATCACACAGTTTCTCGTATATGAGAAAACAAAATTATAAATAAAGAACAAAATAAAAGATAGATAACAGAAAGTGGGGAGATAGATCTCAAATGGGAAGGGGATGAAGAGATGGAAGGAAGAGGAGAGGAGAAGAAATACAGATGTGTGTATGTGGGCCAGTCACATGCAAGGCAGGTAACCACTGTGCACTGCGAGAACATACAAGCAAAAGGGCTGTTTAAGTGAGTCAGAAAGATGAGCAGAGACATAGGAACGTTTAAGGGCAGTAAGATCTGCTGCACCTCACTAAGGCAGCCAAGCTGAAGAAACTGAGGGGTTGCTGATAGTTAAGTGCAAAGAAAATCTGATGGCATGAAAGGTCCTGTTGAAGCTGCCCTGAACAGTAAGGAGGATGAGGAGGATGAGAAGGAAGAGAAGAACGGAGGGGGAAGAGAAGAGGGAAGACTAACAAAAGTCCATTTGTATAGTTCCTCCTGATTGAGTGGAGGTCTTAACCTATATCTGTTGCTAATATTAGATTTAATTACAAAATCAAGTCACAACCATTTTACATTTTCTCCCAGTGCCCTAGAAAGCATAAGACATTTATATTAAGTACCCAAGGGCACGTGGAGCACCTAAAGTGATTTCAAATTTGTAAGGGTGTGACAAGGCATCAGAAAATGGTGCTGGAGAGATTTATAATGTGTAAGGTGGTGTTGAATACAGGGTTATTGGTTAGAGATCCTGAGGTACCAGCTGCGCGTATCCAGTTTGCGCAAAACAACTGTGACAGATGCTTGATGCTTCCGGGCGATGTCTTGCTTACTGATACAGACAGAGCATCCTGCTACCCTCTGACCTGCTGAGAGTGGCAGCAGCCAGCAGAAGAGTGTGGTCTTTTGTTTAGTTGTTTTGTTTTCCTTTTGTGCTGAGTGTAGTAGATTTTAAATAAATTCTGTTGTTAACAAAGCAAGGAGCCAATACACTGACAAAAGTTCAGGAACCTTCTGAACTTAAACACAATTTGCAATGTTCTTTCATCCTATATGTTCAGAGTACAGAAATGGTTTGAAGTAAACCATATCATTCTGTAAAATTTTGCAAAGAAAAAAAAGCAAAGTTCAGTGACTCACATCCAATTTCAATAGCCACTGCAAATCTATAGTAATCAGTGTGGTACTGTCATAAGGAACACATCTAAATGAGTGACTCTGGGAATAATTCTATGGATCTTATTTTGATTGATTTTTGAAAAGAATGTTAAGGCCATGAAATGGGGAAAAATAATCTTTATGCCAGATAATTCTGGAACAGAGAGCTACACACAAAAGATGACACTATGCAAGAAAATAATTTCAAAAAGGCTCAAATGTCTAACAACAGGGGAAAGCTGTAAAGCTGTTAGAAATAAACATGTTTTAATCTTAAAGTGTTGAATTTTATGCCTATGTATATTTTACCATAATTTAAAAAAATAAGTAACACTCAGAAGACTCAAACTAAATAGTTAAATGAAAAAAATTATTTGAAAAATGGACATCCAGACCCACATTTTTCCTTCATATCTTCCTGTTTTGACCCTTTAACTCCCTCTACACACAAGGGGGGAGCTCTGGGTCCCAGAGTCTGCTGGAGATGGTTGCCCTTGTGTCTTGGCTGCCTTTCAGATGCCTCACATTGGACACAGGACAACACAGAAGCATATATTTAACCATGAAAATGAAGACTTGCATTTTGCCACTGATTCAAACACTCCAGAGGTTGTCTCTAAGAATAATTGAGTCATTTTATGAAACCAGTCACCTTTGGGTAGGCAACAGTAGAGAAGAAAGTAAATTAGTAGAGTAGACATTATCACTATACAGGTGAGAATGTGGAAATTGTGGAAACAATATCACACAGTGATGCCTGCATTTGAGAGACTGACACCAACATGTATACATGAAGAGATGTCAAACTTATCTGAATGTGTATTATTCATACATACATACACATAGTCTATAGATTTTAAATAGTGCAACATTGAAGGATAAAAGAGAATAACAAGTAAAATATTAGAAATCACCTTCTATTGGTAGAATAAATTATCTTCTATTAATCAGTAATTTTCAAAATCAGAAATCACTTTCTACTAATAGAATAAATTATCTTCTATTAATCAGTAATTTTCAAATTGTCTTCTGTTAAATGAATTGAAATACCAGGGAATTATGTGAAGCAGTTAGAAAATCAACTTATGGTGATGCATTTACTAGACACGTTATCTAACATTTCTGTGAATAAAGCCAGAAAGAATACCGTGTTCATATAACTATGACATAGCACACATATTCTTCAAGTATGTCCCTTAGAACAGCAATGGAAATTTTTTTAGTCTTCTAAAAAATAACTACCTTAATCACTTTATCATTGCTTGGATGAAATACTTCACCCTCCAGGATAGGTTTATTCTGGCTCATATTTTCAGTCTATAGACTGTGAAAGCAGAAGGAATACGGTGGAAAAGCCTGAGGAGACAAAAACTACTCAAGTCCCTGTGGCCAGGAAGCAGAGAGAAGGCGAGCAGGGCACCCTTAAATGTGGCTCCCTGGAGAACTGCCTTCTGGGAACCGATCAGCTGGGGCACCTCGCAGAATCAGTCCCTTCCACAGCCCAGCCCAGGAGATCGGGAGCCACTGGGGACGTGTTCTTCATCTAAATCAGAGCGATAATCTCCTGAAAATGTAATGAAATCAAAGAGGATTTCTGTACTTAGTGGAGGAGAGTAGGGGCACAAGACAGTTTCTGAAATATGAAAATAAACTTGAGAGCTGTAAAAAAAAAGTAGTTAATTCAACCAAAGGATTAAAAGAATAGGAAGGAGTTATATAAATATCTCAGGAATAAAATGTGTGGAAGGCAAGTAGGCATGAAATTAATAATTATTTTTAAATGCCAAGATATTGAATTCATTTTAAATCCTGGCTTTCATAATAAAACCAGGAAAGAGCATTTTTGCCCAATTAAATAGTAATGGAGAATTTGTAAAATACCTATTAATACAATGTAGCAAAGTGAATATTTTTAAATGAGTATTAAAAACCATTAGGTTTAGATAAAATTATTTTAATATGATGAGGAAATTATCTCACTAATTTGACCAAAAGAATTTATTTTGAAATAGTGAAGTAAGGTAGAACAAGAAATGCAATTAGGAAAAGTGCCAGGACTTCAGTCTTTTCATCACCTATATTAGGATCTTCTGCAGAATTTTTCTATTCACATTGCTAAAATAAAGACTTTAGAGTAAACTGAAACATTAGAATGACAGAAGGAGTCAGTCACCATGCGCTAAGATTTATGAGTTAAATGTGGAAGAGGACAACTGCACTGCAGCAGTCACTGGCCCCGCTTGCACCCAGTCCTTTGCATGGGGCGTCATGTAGAACCTCCATGTTCAGTGAGCTGTGCTCCCGCATGCCATGAAAATGCCTCTGCAAGGTCGAGCTTTATGAATAAGAATGCATGGGTCTCCATAGCAGCCAGAGATGCTGTTCTATTTTTTTAAAACGTCTTGTGTTCCAATGTCTCTGAAGAATTCCAATTTATATTTTGGAATAAAATTCAAAATCGTATCTGCAACTATTGGGGACCAGGGTAAGTGACTTGGATCCTGTACCATCCAAGGGTGATATAATATAGTTCAGGAATAGGAAGTTCATGAAAAAACAAGCAAACAACAACAAAAAACACACACACACACAGACTTTCTGGTGTGTGTGAGAAAACTCATAAGCCCAACACTCCAGGGAAAGATTGTGTGGACTGAGGACAATGCCTAGAGCATAGGCTTCCTGGCAGAGAGAAAGATCTGTTCCCCTTTACTCAGTACTTACACATTTACTGACATCTTGGAAAGTGACTATTCTATGAATGGCACACAACATCTTCCCACTATTTTTCTTGCTGGCTAATAAAAGTGGCTCCAGAGGAGAGACTGTAGAACATGTCCACTAGAGGCATAACTCCTGAGCATGCCCTTGCCTTCTGAATTCCTGCTTGTGTCTTTCATGCTTTTGTCACCTCCTCGCCCAGGTGGCTGGGAGTCTGATCAGTTCCCGATCCATGACTTCCTTCAAACTACCTTTCCTGCTTCTTGTTCTCAGTACCTCCCTCAGACGCTCCTCGAGATCACCATTACTGCTTTCTTGTTGTCCTTTAGGGTGCTGTACTTTCCCTTCTCAGGGTGCTCAGGGTTGCTGCCCAACAGCAAATGAGAGGAAATGTGAGAGCAGAAGCTTAGCACACTTGGCGGCATCGTTGGTAGCTCCCAGAAGTGGAGTTTCCTTGTATTAACTGAAACTCACAGGAGTCTCTGGCTCCTGATGGGATGGAATAATTCCAGAATGTCAAACATAATGAAATTCAGCTGCATAAGTACCCATGTTATAGGCAATATTTTTGCCTCAAACTGAACTGTTTTGTTTTTTCTACTGCATTGACTGGATCTAAGATTGTCACTGGGGCATCTTCTTTTGAGTTTGAAATCTCAATCCGAGATCCTACCCAAACATTCTCAGTTGCTTTGCTTTCCTTGACTCTACTCTGTGTCCTTAGGTCTCTGTCATCAGGTGTCCTTTGAAATCGTGAGACTTGAGTGTTCCTTCTATGAGGTCGCTCATTGTTGATCACATTCTTAGAGCCCAGTGAGTATCAAAAATCATAACTTCATTGCAACTTCAGAAGAAAGGGCTTCCAGTGTATCTGCTGGCTGCTGAAAACACTTAAACTATGCTCACTGAAAACTCTATTCCCAATCACAAACAAATGAAAACATTTAAAGGTACAAACTGACAGATTAAAGATAGAAGGCATTACAAATGAATAGAATTTACTTGGGATAATTTATGTTAACTTACCTACTAGCCACTGCTAATGCTACACACATTCTCTTTTGTTTATTTGGATTTTGGGGGGGCAAAATATTTTTGTCTTTTGCCCAGTTCTTAAGTGGAAGTTTTGTTATTGCTCTTGAGTTTAGAGTTTTGGAGTGTATTCTAAATATTAATCTTTTATCAGATATATATTGTACAAATATTTTCTCTTGTCCCATCACAGTTTTTATCCTAAAGTACTTCCACAGGAATAAGTTAATTTTTGTCCAAGAGAACTCATTTATTTTTCTTTTGTGGCTCATGCCTGGGTGTCATATATAGGACCCTTTTCCTTGACCTTAAATCCAAAAGATTCTGTTCTATTTTATCATGAACAAATTTTTAGCTGTAAGTCTTAGGTTTATTTTGAGCATGTTATTAATATTGGGAATTTTTGATGACTACTATTTGAATTATTTTTTTCAGGGCTGCTTTCTCTTTCTTCTCTTATTTTGAACAGGCATATGTTACACCTTTTCATACTATTTCAAAGTTCCTGAATGCTTTTTCAAACCAGTTTTTGTTTCTTTGGGTTTTGTTTTGTTTTGTTGTAATTCAGTTTGGGGACATTTTTCATTGTCAGTGAAGTTCACTGATTCTTTCTCTACCACACCATCCCCAATAATAAGCTCACTTAGGCACTCTTCATTTCGGATACTCCATTTTTGACTTAAGGAATTTAATTTTATCTGTTTCTTTCAGTTTCCATGTCTGTTTATAATGCCCACTTGGTCTGCATGCTACCTAAACTTCCTTTGTTGGGCCGGAGATTTACTTCAGTGGTTCCGGCACCTGCCTCGCAAGCGCAAGGTCCTGAGTTTGATCCCAGTAACCACATAGAATGCTGGGCATGGTGACTCATGCCCACCAGCAATCAATACCACATACCACAGTGCCGGGCGTGGTGGCTGACGCCAGTAATCCCAGCACTCCGGAGGCAGAGACAGGAGGATTGCTGAGTTCACGGCGGCTTGCCTGGGCTACATAGTGAGCTCAGGGCCAGCCTGAACTACAAAGCGAGACCCTGTCTCAAAAAAAAAAACAAAACAAAACCAAAAAACTTCCTTTGTTAGAACCTTTAATACATTAATCATAGTTATTTTAAATTACCAGTCTGGGAGCAGGACAGATGACCCGGCTGCTCTGGGTGCCATTCCGTCTATGGTGGTGGCAGCGGCAGTGGCAGTGGACTGAGGCCTGCACACTGGCCCACTCCACCCCGAGCAGCACAGATCTGGCTGCTCTGGGCGCCATTCCATCCCTGGCAGCAGCAGTGGTGGAGGTGGACTGAGGCCTGCACACCAGCCCGCTCCACCCCGAACAGCACAGATGACTCGGCTGCTCTGGGCACCATTCTGTTCCTGGCGGCAGTGGCAGTGAACTGTGGCCTACACACCTGCCCGCTCCACCCCAAGCCAGCGCAGATGACTCGGCTACCCCAGGTGCCAGTCGTTCCCGGCAGCGGAGGCAGAGGACTGAGGCCTGCCCACCAGCCCACTCCACCAAGGAGCTGTGCAGTGAGGAGTCAGGTACGGACTCCAGGTGCCATTCCCACCATGGAGGATTGAGTCCCACTGGCTGGTCCCAACCCCATTCTAGAGCTACTTTGTGAGGACCCAGGTCCGAGAGGAGCCGGAGCCATTTCCTGCATCCCTCCACACTACAGCTGCGCTGAGAGACCAGGCAAGATTAAAAAGGGGGGGGGGGGC
>PVIC010004947.1:20408-60208 GCA_004025085.1 Thryonomys swinderianus | reverse complement strand
GCTTTGTAGTTCAGGCTGGCCCTGAGCTCACTATGGTGCCCAGGCAAGCCGCCGCGAACTCAGCAATCCTCCCGTCTCTGCCTCTTGAGTGCTGGGATTACAGGCGTGAGCCACCACGCCCAGCATTATATGTGGTAACCGGGGATCGAACTCAGGTCCTTACGCTTGCGAGGCAGGCGCCGGAACCACTGAGCTAACCTTCCGGCCCCATTTCTGCTTATCTTATAAGTGTGACTTTAAAGATTAATGAATAGTGACTTCAGTTTCCAGTGAAGTTCATGACGATGTAGGATTTCTGAGAGTTGGGAACACAGTGAAGAATGGGAAGAAGCACTGCGTGAAAAGGACACAGGGACAAAACCTCATGAGCATAATAAATAGGCAGAGATAGTGTGGATCCTGGGCACTGATGAGGTCCTTTCTCTTTGAGGAAGTAAGGGGCCATAATAAGTGGACTAAGGAGAGTCACTGAAAATAAAAACAGGCAGACATGATATCTAAGAAGCACATGAGGAATGGAAGGATCATTTTAAATAGTTCTTTTTGTGGTTTCAAAGATCAATTATTTACTGTGCGCCGGACACCATACTTGGAGCAGGGAGTTTAGCAGACTATAGGCACTCTTGTCACTCTGCATTCTGGCAAGCTCTTTACACAGTGCTCTAAATTGTAGCCTATTCATTATCATTGCTGTATAGTAGTCCATTACATACATGTACTATAGTTTAACTATCCTCTCAATGATGTCTGACGGAGGAAATGATAGTTTTCACCCATTGTGCTACTGTGAATATTTTTGTCAAGAACGGTATAGGTATTCCAACAGCTGTGCTACATTGTGTGGAAGTACATGTCAAGGATATGTCATCTAATATGGAAGGGAAGAAATATGTTTAGGAGGGGGTAAAGTTTAAGTTTCAGGGAGGTGGTCCAGTTAAGATGGGTGCTCTTTGCTGCTATTGGGGACAGAGGAGTTGGGTTCTAACAGTGACTGGAGCAACAGTGGCTGAGACTGAGGGGAACTGGTGCAGGGGCCCCTGATATCTGTGTGCCCCCCCCCCCCTTTTTGATGGGACTAGGGATCAGACTCAGGCCCATGTGCTTGCAAGGCAGGTGCAGTACCACTGAGCTGAATCTTTGGCCCACTGTATCATCTTTTGCCTGTGGAATCTCCCACTGCTTATTCCATGTCCTGCCCAGGGTAACTTCTGCCCTTTCCCATGGCTGCCCAAGGCTGGAGGAGCAATGGCAGGAGGTTCCACCTGGAGAATCCACTCCAGGGATTCCTTTGTGGATGAAAGCAGATGGAGGGGCATGTGACCAAAATTGCCGGGGCCAGCCGGCAAAATCGGACGGTACCTGAGTCAGGGGGTGAGGATTAAGAAAAATATAAGAGACAAAGATGGAATCGGGAGGGCCTCTCAATCAATAATGAGCAGGACCCTGAGTTTTACAGTGCTCTTTTATAGTATTTCTAGGTAGGGCACGCCCACGTGAAAAATTTTACAATCCATAATGTGAATAATAACAAAGCATGAAGGTTAGCACAATCTTAATGCAGAGATAAAGGTATCTGCCAGGGAACATCGAAGAATCTACTAAACTTCCTCCTAGGCAGTTTGCAGGTTTCTTATGCTAAAGATTAGCTGTAACTCTCAAGGACAGGTTTTTGTCTCTCTTAGAATACTTCCCTTAGGGGGAGGTAGGGAGAGGCCCAGGGCAAAATGAAGATAGTTTCCTGGTGAGGGACCAAGCCCCTCCCAAGGTGACTAAGGGCAGCTCCCAGAGAACAGACCCCTGGTTTAGGACAATGCCCCAGCCCGGCTGCTTCCCACACAAAATGCCCCAGTTCTCTTGGGAAATACTTCCTGTCCCAAGTAGGTCTCTGGCCCAGAGCTCATACAAGGGCAGGGAGAGGACTGTGTTCTTAGATTCTTTAAATTAAGAGGAAGGAAGGGAATCTGTGTCCAGATAGAGTCAGGCAGGGCCGATTCCTCCCGGGTATGTGGTGTCTCTGGAGACAGAGGAGGGTGTTAGGATGTCTGGAGACCACAGGCCCGTGTTCGAAGTCACATGTCCCTGCTTGCTGTGACATTGTGGGTGTGATGCTTAACTTCCCTCATGCTTGACCTTGACGTAGAAAGTGGTTGCAAAGGCCACATATGGGTGTGAGACATTCAGCCCAGCATCTGCTCTCTGTGCATCTTCAACATATTGGACACCACTGTGCATTGGCCCCATCACTCAGCGGCTGCATGTTTTGGCATCAGACTCCCTCTGTGAACCTCAGTTTCTTTTGGACTCCAGCTCTGAGGATGCCTAAGTTGCTTACATTCATAACACGTATGATTTTCCAAAAGCCAACTGATCACATACAAGCTTATACATGAGTGTGTTTTACATGTTCTCACCACTGACAATTACAACCTCAAATTTGTCTAGTGAAACCCATCACTTTCAAGATTTGATAGCACACAGTGTAAGTTTGATGCATCTTACATTCATTGCAGGCTGTGTGGAACCCTAGCTTGGCTCAGAAAAAAATAGAGATTTACTGTTTGTGTACTATTCTCTGACTCCCTCTGGTTTTTAAGATTTCAACCACTCACTTGTGTGAGGAAAAGGCAGGATTCGCTGCTCTCTCCCTCGTCTATGTGTTAAACTCCTGTGAAAAATCTTTGATGAAAAATGCTCCCATAAGTTTTGCATAAACAGATTGCTGGATGTCATCTTCCTGATTTCAAGTCATCTTTTCTTTTCATCTCATTTTTTTAAGAAACTTCCCCCTATTACTAGAGAGCTTTTACTACTACATAAAGGCCACCTTTTCATTTCATCTTGATGAGCAACTTAAAAGATTACCAGAGGTTATTAATTTGACAACAAGATCACTGTGAGGGGTGGGGAAGAAAGGAAGATGGGGCACATTTGGTTGCTATAACAACCACATGTAATATCTATATTTTCTTCCCTCTTTGCTTTTAGAAGCTTCACTAATTTATCTTCTGGTTTCAGATTCTAAAAATCCCCTGGGATCATTCTATGAAAAGACATATGATTTTAACAGTACTCAAAAAATAAAGAGATGCAGCAAGGGTACAAATAGTATAAGCCTCTACCTGCCTACTCCTTCGCTGGGTATTGAATGGGCCTGATGTTGTTGTCATAGTGTCTTTCTTCTACCATAGAGAGTATGGCCTTTGCACAATTGCTTTTTGGGGAACACCAAGTTAATCTGCTAAGGTGTGTTCTGCATCAAAGGTTCTATGAGGAGTAAACTTCGGTCGGCAGATGATGGGGAGGGAAGGCAATCTGATCAGTGCCCTTGTGTCATTGTTGTAGAAACTAGTATTACTTCCCATAATTAAAGTTATATTTGCTCCTGTTGTCTTCTGGATGTATTTCTCTATTGTTGAAGGAAATCCTCACAGTGCTGCCTCCTGAATGCTTCATTAGAAAGAGGCACAAGGACATTATATGTTAGACCTATATAAGCAGAATAATATGGGTGTGGTCTTTAAAATAAATTCCCTTCCTCCCCAGATCTCTCCATCCCTTTCATTTGCAGAGTCATGGTCATTCAATTGATACCCTGAGACACATACCTGAGAAGCCAGTTAGGTTTTAAATATAACTTTCACTCACCCACAGTCCTGCGGATCTTTGGGTTGCTCACTACATGCCTGGGAATCACAGTGCTTCACTCTGTGCTGCCCTCTCTGTTCCTGCCCTCCTCCCCACACTGTAGTCAGCTGTGCGAAACAGCTGTGGGTGGAAGACAACTGTGGATGGTCTAGCTTGGCTGAAGGAGGACAGAGGAGAAGCTGGTTGGCGCGATTAAGGATATAATGTTTTTTAATTGAATTCTTTATTTGTACAATTTATATACATCTCACAATCACACATAACATTGGGGAATTTGTACCAATATATGGCACAAGTCAATTCTCATTTTTACCCATATCCCCACCCACCCACACCTCCCCACCTCCTATATACCTGCTCTTAAAAAAAAAACACTAGGGGCGGGAGATTTAGCTCAGTGGTTCAGGTGCCTGCCTCATAAGTGCATGGTCCTGAGTTCGATCTTGGTTAACCACATACAATTCTGGGTGTGGTGACTCACGCCCACCAGCAATCAGTACCACATACCACAGTGCCAGGCATGGTGGCTCACGCCTGTAATCCCAGCACTCAGGAGGCAGAGGCAGGAGGATTGCTGAGTTCAAGGCTTGCCGGGGCTACATAGTGCGCTCAGGGCCAGCCTGAACTACAAAGCGAGACCCTGTCTCAAAAAAAAAAAAAAAAAACTCCACTAAAAAAAAAAAAAAAATATATATATGGTTAAAAACTGTAAAAGATTTGCAAAATAGGCCCGAGATTTAGCTCAGTGGTTCCAGCGCTTGCCTAGCAAGTACAAGGTCTCTGGTTTGATCCTGGTAACCACATACAATGATAAAATATAGGGCATAGTGACTCACGCCCACCAGCAATCAGTACCACACCCCACAATGCCAGGCGTGGTGACTCATGCCTATAGTCCCAGCACTCAGGAGGCAGAGGCAGGAGGATTGCTGAGTTGAAGGCTTGCCTAGGTTACATAGTGAGCTCAGGGCCAGCCTGAAATACAAAACAAGACCCTGTCTCAAAAAAAATAAAAAAAGATTTGCAAGAAGAGGGTAGTGGTTTCTTTGTGGAAGCAGTGGGAGCTGTACAGTCTTCCTCTTCCTTTTTCACTGCCATTCTGACTGAGGAGTTGGCAGAGACTGCCTGGGGGAAAGGAGACCTTCCGACTCTTGATGACTGTTAGGAGTAGTGGTGCTGTGCTTGTGTTAGTATTTGCAGTGTGGTAGCCACAACAGCAACAGCTGTAGCTATTTATGGGGGCAGAATCTTTTTTTTTTTTGCTTTTTGAGACAGGGTCTCGCTTTGTAGTTCAGGCTGGCCCTCAGCTCACTATAGTGCCCAGGCAAGCTGCCGCGAACTCAGCAATCCTCCTGTCTCTGCCTCCCGAGTGCTGGGATTACAGGCGTGAGTCACCACATCCGGCATTGTGGTATGCAGCGTGGATTGTTGGTGGGCGTGTCTCCACGCCCAGCATTATATGTACCAGGGATCGAACTCAGGACCTTGCGCTTTCGAGGCAGGCGCCGGAACCACTGAGCTAACCCTCCAGCCCTGGGGGCAGAATCTTGGTGACTCCCACAGAAGCATCAGCAGTCCATGGGAAAGGGGGCTGCTTGTGGATACTTTTCCTTCTATCACCAGCCTCTTCATGCTTGGCGTGAAGGATCACTTGCATAGCTCTTTATATTTGCTAGAAAAACAGAAATAGGAGGAGACAGTTACTTAATTGCAAAGGAGACCTGGAGGTCCACCTGGGACTGCCATCCCTTTCAAGGATGTGGCTAGATTCTCTTCTGCCTTGCATATATTTAGAGTTTTTATCCAAAAGTTGCTTCTTGAACAGCAAAAATATTATAAAACGAAGAATGTAAGGAAGGGGGAATGGTGAAGGATTTTCCCAGAAAGTTCTCCTGCAGTTCAGATGTTGCAATCCTTCAAAGATATCTGGTTTCCTTGACAAGGGGAAAAATGGATAAAAACTGCCAAGACTCTTTCAGAGTGTGGTTGCTTCAAAGGAAGAAGAAAGCTTATAGGCACCAGAGGTAAACTGTGCAGGGACAGCTTCTTTAGATTGTATTCTTAAACTACCTAAGGAAAGAAAAGGCAAAAATACATTTAGCACATAGAGTAGCAACATGGCCTTGAGCCTGGTAATCTTTGTGGATCTTGCTAAAGCTTTAACAAACAGACAATACTCACAATCAGCACATCAATTCTTTGAATGGAAGCAGGCACCGGAAGTGCTGCTTAAAATAGTGCGTTGATTTTTCATATTAAAATAGGCCACACTCTGTGTTTACTGTATTAATTTGCTTAGCTAGCCTTTTGTTTCATTGACAGTGGGGAGATAAGTGTTAGCCCAGCTGCGACTGAATTATCAGTCAAGCAACAAGTACTAGTTGGCTGTTGTCCTTGTGCTAAAGATGGCAAGGCATGGTGGTGGGCACAGGATGTAAACAGCCCATGGTAGCTCCGGTTTCAAGGAGCTTGAGGCCAGACTTACCAATGTATCTTAACTATTTTTGATTAAGTGTCTGGTACCTTGATTGAAGGAAGAGTATCAGCAGGGCTCAAACGCAGAGAGTGTGGCTCTAAGTCAGTTCTTAAATATTGAAGGACGCACAGGAACATAGGAAGGTTATATCAAACTAGGGTTTAGGCAAAAGCACTGCGTTTGCCTGGAATGTATAGAGGTTTGATTCATGCTAGGAGGTGGGGCCAGGGCTGAAAATGACGAGAGAGCACAGGGAAAAAGGGAAAAGAAGAAGGAAGAACAAAGACAGAGGAAGAGAAACTGCCCAGACTTGGATGCTTTTCAATGCCAGACAAAGGAGAATTATCACAAATTCTAAATCAGTTGAGTTGGAGATTTAATTTTTGATACACTTTTATTGCTTCCTTCTGGAAGAAAAATCACTTATGGAGAAAAAATTGTCAGTCTGGTCACAGCAGTGGTACCTTTTGAAAGGAGGCTGGGGGGGGGGTTGGACAGGAAGGATGTGGAGCAGGAGAGTGAGTGAGGAGACTCAGACTTTCAGCCTGTAAAGTGACTCGGTCACAAGGAAAGTGGATGACAGTGAACTTTGTGTAACATATACCCTGCCTGGAGTTGATCCCAAGGACAAAATACTCTTCTCTCCAAGGTGCCATACTATGCAAGGAAGGGTCAACAGCCAGGTTTGGGGAGCAGCAGTTTTACTGGAATCTGTGCAGTTAATAAAGTGGTTGCAGGAGAGAGAGAGGGACTTGGGTTAGTGAATGGGGCAGAAATCTGATCTAAGAGCTTGGGAGATCCGGAAGGAAAGCATGCCAGCGGCATCAGCTAGGCCAACACCAGCACCCATTCTATCAAGAGAGCACAGATGGTGCCGGGCGTGGTGGCTCACGCCTGTAATCCCAGCACTTGGGAGGCAGAGACAGGAGGATTGCTGAGTTCGAGGCTTGCCTGGGCTCCATAGTGAGCTCAGAGCCAGCCTGAACTACAAAGTGAGACCCTGTCTCAAAAAAAAAAAAAAAAAAAAAAAAGAGCACAGATGTAAGAGTTGTTTATAACTGAGCATGGGTAGGATAAGTAGAGAGTCCAGGGCCTGGATACCAATATGTGATGCTTGCAAGGTGCAGACATTCCCATTCTAGCTTTTTGCATTCCTGTGAAGCACCTAGAATAAGCAAGTTCAGAGAGACAGACAATAGGTTAAATGTTTCCAGGGATTGGAGTGAGAAGTGTGAAATTATTGTTTAATGGCCTCAGAGTTTTTGCTTGATAATAAAAATGTTTTGGAAGTAGTAAACAGCATTGTGAATATGCTCATTGGCACTGATTGTATGTTTTAAGATGGTTCAGGTGATAAACTGCAAATTGTTGCACAATAAGAATAAAAATCTGGTCCTTTCATGTTTGGTTCTTGGAGGGGCTGGCTGGGTCCACGAGGAAATCTGTTCTTCAAGCACAGTAAGTGGAAGTGCAAGTTGAAGCCAGATAGGTCCTAGGTTTGGAGATCTCGGTTTATCTGCTCCTGTGGTGGTCTGTGGGCATCCCCGAAGCTGCCCTCACCCACACGCCCAGACTGTGCTGCTGAGTCATCCTCTGCCTCTGTAAAGATCGCTCTGAGCCTTTGTTCTTCAGACTGAAAAGTTTTGGGTTAATTGCTTGATAGATGATATAATCCTCAAACTCATGACAATTTCCTAACTTCTTTAAGAACATTATGTTTTCCATCTTAAAAATATAATAAGCCTGATTTCAATAAATGTGGATGGTTTGCTGCTATGAAGACTGATGCTGTAGCAGGCTTCTGTGTCCCTTGTTCATATACAGGAATTTATAAGATGATGAAATGACTTCTTTGTAAGTTACACAGTATAGAAAGGCCCTTCACGGCTAGATTTTTCTCAGTATTTTGGTTTCTATTGAGAATGTCTGGGTTCTCTGAACTCACAGTGAAGTGTGTATGTTAGGCCTGTACAATGGCAACTCCTTCCAGCTAGTCAGTCCTTTACTTTATATGAAACCCCTGTGTAGTTGTCTGAGCATTTGGTCCTTTTGTTTCCTTTAGAATGTGTAGAGAGCCTGGACATATCTGAAAACATTATTAAATCTGCTAGGGGATGGCATTCCTCCGTAAGGCAGAACAACATCATTCTGCCTCCGGTAAATAAGCTGACATCGAACACAGAAAAACTCCCACTCAAGGGAAGCACAGCTTTTGTGACGTTTTAAGAAAAGGATCAATGGTCTCTCACATAGAACTCAACAACAGGGATAGTGTGAATGATGGAGAAACTGAAATCAATAAAGAAAAGAGATTTTTGCCAAGGCATCAAAGAGGTTCCTAGGGGCAGGGAAAAATAAGAATTAGAAGAGCAGTTGGCCTTAAAGATCTTCCTTTGAAAGATTTCGTTGAGAAAAATCTCTGGAATGTAAGAGGACATGATCACGCTCCTGATTCCAAATTAAATGGTAAGTTGCAAGAAGTGGGCAACAGCATAAACCTCTACTTGTGCTCGTGTGAATCACTTTCCTAATTAAGAAGCGGAACCACCCCCACCTGGCTTTTCCCCGGTGAACAAAGGCAGCATGTTGTTGTTTTGGGTTGTGCGGAAGCTTTTCTAACAACAGAATTATTTGTACATTTTTTTCTATCACTTCTGTTTATGCCAGTGAGTGACTGAGCCCAATCATTGTATTTCTCTTAAAACCCTGAAAAAATTGACGGCTCTTGCTTGAGCCTGACTGTTTATTCTCTTTCGTCCCACAGCAACTACATTCTAGTTAAATTTATTTTTGAACAAAGGTAGTCAGGCTTCAAGAGCATCTCTTTTAAATGAATGACAGCAGACAGTTCCAAGACTGTTCATTTGCTTATATCTATTTGCTGTATCTAGACAGCTATTACCATGCATGTGGTACTTGATAACAGTCACAGCCAGCCTGCTTCTGGAAGCAGCAGAAGGAGCTGACTCCCGCAGGCCTTGTGTGTGGTGTCTTGATTCTGAACCACAACTTCAGACACTGCCTCGATCCTTGTACTGATTCAAGCCCCAAGACTGGAATCGGGGAGGAGCATCCTGATTCACTGAAAGGGACTTCAAGTGTGGATATGTGGTTAGGCAACTGTTTCATTGGCAGATTTGCAGAAGTTAAATGTGTTCCTCCTCAGAGCCCTGACACTAGAAAGAGTGGCATTGCCCAGGAATGAAATCCGCTAGACCTCATGGAATGCTGGGATGATAGCTAGAGAAGTGTCAGGAAGGAGAAATGCCAGAACCACTGCCAAGCAGATAGGAACATCCGCATTACGCAGCCAGAGCAAGACAGGGGAGAGTCTGGGGTTGTGGCTCAGCCATGTCACAGCTAGGAAAGCATGTCCTGGGAGATAGTACTGGAATCATTCAGAAGTGCCCTGTGCTGTCCTTAAGGTTAGGTAGGGGTTTTTGCTTCTCATCTGCTTTTGCTGTCCACGTTACATAGCTTCATTCATGCGCATCGATCCCTATAAGGTACCTTTGTTACTTCTATTTTATTGATGAGAAAACTGAGGCAGTCTTTAGAGAGTCCTTCAAAGCCAGATAGCTGAGAGATAGCAGAGTGGAGCCAGAACTTACAGCTCCATGGCTCCTCTCATGGCTGCACAGCAGGCCGTTCTGTGTCTCCTTCTTTGGAGAAAGCAGCACATTGGTGCATGTTGGAAGCATGTAAGGATCTCATTCATTGTGCACAGCTGGTACGTGTGTATGATGCATCTTATTTCTTCTTCTGCCCCTGCCCGTTTTCCTCCTTCCTCTTCCTCTACCTCTTGTTTCCTTCTGCAAAAGATCTGTGTCCCTCCTTCCTGGGACGTGGCCTTGGATCTCGCCCCCCCCGCCTTGCTTCACAGAGACCGCAGCAGCATGCCCACCTTGAGCTCCACATCGTTTCTGATTCTTGGAGTAAATGCTTCTTACACGGTGCCTCATGCAGGCTCAGCCAAGTGATCGGTGCGAGAGGTTCGGATTTATTTTATGCCCAAAAAGACTACCACCTCAGGGTTCCCTGGGAGAGCTGACCGTCAAGAGGAAACACGGGGGAAATGAAATCGGGTTGAGAAGCATTGGAGTCCTAGTCATTCTCATAGCTCGTTTGCACACACACTTTGGACTTTGCGTGTGACGCATCTGAAGGTCCCCCTGGTGTCCTCATTTTACAGGGAGAGATCTGAGGGCCTGAGATGCCAGTTCTGGGCGAAGGCCGCACAGCTGGTCAGTGAGAGAGGCAGGATGTAGGCACCAATGCTCCCGGCTCCGCAGTCAGCCTTCACTGCCCCCTGCTCTATACGACTTCATGCCACCACACACGGAGGTAGAAGCTGACCTTACCCACGGGTCAGAAGAAATGGGGTGTGACTTCGAGGCTTTGAACAAAGCCAGGCGCAAAGGCAGAATCAGAGTGGGAGACAGAGGTGAGCAGTGCCCACTGGAAGGAGAGGCGTGGAGCTGCTGCGGTGAGGCACAGAAGAGCCACTTCTGCCTTTAAACTACTCTGTTGTCTACAGAACAATTATCCCTGGTCATGCGAATCAACCAGACTGTTGGATGTGTTATGTCATAGGAAAAGATGCGCAGAAGACTCAAAATAACTTAAGAGGATAAACTAAAATATATGCCAGCAAGACAGAAACCCTTACAAATAAAAACGCCCTCCAGGGAAATCACAGTGATGGTGGAGTGATAACCTGTGTAGGCCTCAAGAGATAGATCCCAGAGAAAGAAGATTTCAAGTGTGGTGTTCAAAGGGAGGGAGCTGTACTGAAGTGAAAGCTCATTCCCTGGCCCCAGCCACACAAAGTGAGAAGCATAGAGCCCTGAGTCAGTTAATTTCACTCCAAGATAGCTCTTCCTTAATGTTACTTAATGGCAACATTTAGCTTATTATCATGCAGCTTCCTTGAAGAAGCAGTCTACCATGGTCACGGTCATTACTTTGTGTTTTCAATTACACGTCCCCTTGGAAGAGTCACAAGCAAGACTGAGGTTTGCATCCCTTTGGCTGCACAGCCACCAGAGAACTGCCAGTCACGCTAACCCGG
Source organism: Thryonomys swinderianus (assembly GCA_004025085.1). Taxonomy (NCBI): domain Eukaryota; kingdom Metazoa; phylum Chordata; class Mammalia; order Rodentia; family Thryonomyidae; genus Thryonomys; species Thryonomys swinderianus. The sequence continues at coordinate 49,016 of PVIC010004947.1, read as the reverse complement.
AGGGGCTCCATGCACAGGTGGGGAGAAAGGGTCTGGCCTCTGGCACTGCTGGTTTTCTTCCCTTGCTGTTGGTATTTTATGACCAGCTCAGTGCTTACAAGTATCCTCTCGTCTGCTCATTAGCTCCTGGCAAAATTTTCGGACTTTTTTTTTTGGTTCTCTGTCATGGACACACTGTGTTCCTGTGCTAGGAATTGATTCATTAGCAGAGTTATGTTGAGGTCACAGATTCTCCCTCATAACCAGGATGCAGGGGAATGCCCACAATGAGAGGAGATAAAATCCACATCCGTCAAAAGAACTGCCTTGGCAATGAACGGAACAGTGTGTCTCCTTACATCGAGATGTTTCATAATGAGCTGAGGATGTCCAGGTTGGCTTTGCATAGACTTGTGGAGAAAGATTCCTGAGAAAGATTTCTGACTTCATCCCAGAGGCTGAAATCAGTTTAGATCAATTTACTAGAATACAAACGGTCTCTTTCAAAGGCTTATAGGAAGTGAGATTATTTTTGTTTCTCATTTAAAATTTGATCAAATCTTAGCATCTAAGAATTTCAAAAAGTAGATACTTATGTGTCTCAGAACTTTTGTTTTTAATGTACCTCAGTATTCTGAGTGATGCAGAAAAATCTCAAACATTGTGTGGGGCGTAGAAGTCTTAGGAAGTCATTGTCTTAGGTTGACAACCTACATATTTGTAATTTTTAATCTTAGGGGTAGGTATTAGAGAGCTTTGTTGGTTATTTTCATCTGGTTGAAAAGATTGTTGGAGGAAGTGAGGCTTAAAATGAGAAAATGAGAAGGAATACTGTCCCTCAAAGGGCTCCCAAAACAGAGGTGCACACAGGAAGGAAAGAGAAGAGACAGGAAGGTCACAAAATAAGTAATGAAGTCAAACAGAGATAATGTGACTTGAAATAGATATTTAATAAGATGAGATCACATTTAATCATGTGTTATAGACATTTAACCAATATGTTAGTTTATTGGCAAGTCACTTTAGGGACAAAGGACAGATGGACATTCTAATTAAAGCATTGGTAGTATTTCTACTGGGACTTGAAATATTTCCATAATGAGAGTTTAATACAATCTTGGTCAATTACCTGTTCTGAGAGAGCAAGAGATGTATGCCACCTTGCTGGAAATGTTAAAATTCCATTAAATTTCAGTTATTAGTAGCAGAGGAGGGGAAAAAATTTCAGGTGATTCAATTAAGGCACAAATGACCAGATGTACATGGCATTAAATTAGTTTTTCTGTTATAACTAAGAAATATGAATTTTCTAGCTGGCTAAAAGCCAGTTTTACCCTTTATTCACCTGTATTATTAGCTTCCTACATGTTGAGAATTTTCACCCACATCTAAGCATATTAAGGAATTACTCAGTATGCAAAGATCAGGCAGCTGACACTAGGGAGATGAGTGGAATGTCTGTGAATGGATATCTTCAATCTCCTTGCTTTTTTTTCCCCCAGAGTATAAACAGGAAAAAATTGTAAGAGGTTGAGATACTGTCTCCTGAGACTAAGGAAATGAATGCAGCTACCTGAGTTATGTGTATGACACATTTGTGCATCTCTCACTTGCAATTTCTATGACACTAACAAATCATGTGTATCTTCAATCTTTTTGCAAAATAAACCACAAATTGCAATGTTCATTGGGAAAAAGAGAGAATCATCTTCAAAGAAATCTCACTTTTAGGACCAATTTCTTTTTCACATTTTGTGGAAAACAAAATACTAAATTTCTGAGAGCATATTCTTTTATTTGTTACTTTACATAAGAAGTAAAAGTCATAAATGATTGCTAAGGATCCTTCTAGGAACTTTGTTAAATAATTAATTGATTGGAATGATTTACAAATATCAAGAAATATCAAAACTGAAGTAAACAGATATCTTTGAATCTTCATATTGGCTATGTGCTGAACCTCTTGTAACTCTGTGGGGACCTGCATGCCCCTTAGTCAGGACATTAATCTTAAGAGAAATACAGCACAAGTTTTTTCTTGAAATACTCATGGACATTGGGAGATAGATTTGTTCTGGTTAGTCTAAAATTATGATTGATTAATACTAAAATGAAAAAACTATATCAGGCTGATTTAGCAACCTCAGATGAACCCTAGACACAGTTGTCTAATTAATAGAAAGGATACCCAGACAGGCAGGGCCATCTGCTGCAGCATTACTAAAGATGTCTTCCCTGTAAAAGCAGGCACGGCTGGACGGGAAGGTTTCATTAGTCCCTGCTTCCAGTGGTAAGGCCATATCAGTTTCCATGTTGAGGTAGCCAAACATCTGTGTGATTCTTGCACATTTCTAGCTGGAAAATCTGTGAAGCTTCCTGGACTTTCTGAGATAAAGGAAACAGATTACGTTTTTAGGAAAGATGGGAGGAGTGGTCAGGTAGGGAAGGCTCAGCCTCCACAGGTGCAGCATGCCAAACAGAAGGCTTGCACTTCCCCTAATCAGGTAGAAGAAATACTGCTTGTTCTAGAGTTTCGTTTAAAGAGAAAATTACACATTTCATACCCAGCCTGATTAGTTAGCAGGTTGGCAGGCTTTCTGCTTTGTTCTTGGCTTTCTGGGGCTGCTCTAACATTGTTTTTCAAGTTGGGAGGTCACAGACCTGCAGTCTGGGATGACCTGTTCAGTGTGTGTGTGTGTGTGTGTGTGTGTGTGCATGTGTGTGTGTCTGCGTCTCCACTAGTGATCACATTAATGCTCAGACTGAACTGACCACCAGTTCCCAAGACAAAAAGTAGAGAAGCCTTGATGCTGTTCATTCCTGGAACTTAGTACTTCCTTTTCATTTTTTTTGTGCTCATATATCTTGCAGCTAAATTCATTCGTCGCCAATATGGAAAAAAACCACAAATTTCAAGAGTGACTGGTTCTGATTCTGTTTTGTTGTTTACCTGCCTGGTTTCCTCTTATACACCTGATCCCTACATTGGAACCAGCGTGGCAGAGGGAACCCAAGCACATTTTCAGGGGCTCGTCCCTGCTGCAGAGAGCAGCCAGTGCAAGGAGCTGGTTTGGAGCCTGTGGAGCCAGCAGAGGCTGGCTGCTGCACTCTGCTCTGCTCAAGGCAGTGGTGGTTGTCTGGAGCCATGAGAGTGCACAGCCTGTGGGCACACTCTCACTGAAGCAGAGTGCCAGGTGGTCATCACATAGTATTTGATTCTTACTATGACTTTCGTAGTTCTGTTGTTGCCATTATTCTAATAAGACAGTGGGTGCTCAGAGCAGGCAGTACATTCAAGTCATCTAGCTAATAAATGGCCAGGAATAGCTTAAAACTGTTATGTCCAGTCTCTGGGGCTGGTGAATAGAAGCTCTAACCTATATCTTATACGTGAAAGTAAGTTTTCCGGTTTCCTGGCAAGTTAAGCACTGGCTGAATGATTACTTAGGAATCTCACCTTCCAATCTGGACATGTGTCAGAGCCTTGTTTATAATTCTCATTTAAATTAATTTCTAGTCCATTTTACTTTTGTCTCTCATGCTGGATCTTAAGCACATAGCTTAGAAAAGATCATGAAATAGTTGCAGTTCATTTTCCTTCCTCTTTCTTTGTTGAAGGGAACAATTGTCCTTAGTCTCCTGATGTGCAAGCACTGGTCCCTGTTCTGAAAGCATGCAGCATCCGTTGTAGGCCACGCCATGAGCAAGATTTTAATGATGCTATGGAGAGAGGCAGCATCACTCAGAGTTTCACCACGTACCTACTTGCAAGTTGGAATCTGCTTTGGGTCTTCCAAGGCTTTAGTTTTGTTTGCTTGTTTGCCTGTTTGCTTCTCTGATCAGTTACATTTTTTTTTTTCAGTTTGTCTCTGCCCCATAATTTTACATCATAGATGAAAGTAAAGGAGAAAAAGAGGAGAGTGCGGGTGAGAGAGACATGTCTTGGAGCTTGGGGAGCAGCCAAAGAACAGAAGGCCTTGTCAGGATGACGAATGCCGTCTGGGCCTCTCTCGCAGTGTCTGGAGTGATGTCGGCAATGTGGGCGTTTGCTCCTTGTTGCTTCAGCTTGAGCTTTGATGCCTGTTTCCTTCATGCCCCATGCATAGCTCATCCTCAGCCATAAATTCAGACGACAAAGGAGGTGCTAAGTTTCTGTCTCATGTTGAACTGTGACGCAGGATGACTATAAAGCGATGACAGTCAGGGTAGGACATAGAGGCACCATCGAGCACTTGTGCCACTGGTGTCAAAGTAAGAGAAAATGAATAGCTAAATCCACTGCCCCATAAGAATAACTAAATACTACATCTTCTTGGAATGTGTAATTTAAGTTTAAAGCCCTATGCACCTTCCTTCTCGACACTCTCCCACGGGCAGCACTCTGCACTATTTTTTACTTGTAACTCATTTCAAGGGCTCCCCACCCCCCTTCCTGGTTTAGCAGTCCGGATCCGGAGCACCAGACCCGTGCTGTGGCAGCAGAGCTCCTGCTACTTTCTGCTCAGTCTTCTGTTTCTGATTGAAAGACAAAAGGTCGGAAATGGAAACAAGACCCTGATGGTCTTCCTAAGGTGGGTGGGGGTTGGGGTGTGTCACAGAAAAAGGGAGGCTCTGGGCTCCACTGGGGCAAGGGACGAGAATGGTGAGGTGAAAGTTGCCTCCATGGAAAGGACAGTTTCTCTTAGGGAGTGAGCTGTGGTGTCCTTGGTGATGGAGTCCAGGCCAGGCTCCATGGCACTTCTCTGGCCTGGCATAGACTTTGGGCGGACACATCTACCCTGGGAGAGCTGCCGAGGGCAGCTCCCTCTTCCCATGGATGTGCCTGCTCCACCGGCCAGTTCTGCATGCAGATACACTTTCTTTCATTCTTTTTTCTTTTATCATACAATTAAAATATTGGTGCATTTCTGTGCATTTAATAGATAAAAAATATAAAAAGATGTTGCTTTCCTCTGATACTCTGTCTCTCCATGTCCAAAACATAGTCCTGGTTTCTTTGGTTGTTTTATTTGTTATGCATGGTGATGCGTGTAAGGGGAAATAAAAGCCTGTATTGCTCATGACTATTTTCAAGCTGTTCATACTGTTGGATGCAGTTTTGTCTTTTCCCTCAGTGGTGTTCCTGTGGCACAGCTGTGATGTCACCCAAGAATGCCTGGGGCTTCAGCTCTGGAATCAAGCTTTCTAAATGCGGGTACCTAGCAGTTAGCATTTCTCTCTAGTCTCAGGAGTAGTGTGGCAGTAGGCTCCGGAGAACTTGTGGGTTGTCCTTCTCTTTTACCAGCTTCACAGCTGGGCAGGGCAGCCTCAGCAGCACCGTGCATGAACGTTGGTCCTGCGAGCCTATGGTTTGGCTGGCACAGGGAGGGTGTTTGCAGCTCCATGGTCAGCCCTGTGCCCATGTTTTGTTGCTGTTTCTGAAGCTTTTTAGCATTTCATGTGTTTTGTTCAAACAAAAGAGACTCAGAGGAAGAGAGGGTGTTTTAGTGGTCCTGACTCTGTGGCACACCCCTGCGATCTTGTGTCCACCTGTGACAGGGAAGAGGGGGGATCCCTCCTCAAAGTTCAGGGAAATGGAGTAAGATAACAGAGGTTATAAACACATTAAACCTACTTTAAATTCTCTGGCTCCGAAATTTATAATTTCCATTATGTCTGTTACCGTCTCGGAGGTTCATCTCCCACACACTGGTGGTTTCTGGGCCCTCTGTATCTCCACACAGACAGGTCTCTCTCTCTGCTCCTCTGCACAGACCGAGGCTTCCTGCTTCTGCACTGGAGAAATCTGGACCCTCACATGTCCTTGCTACAGGGAGCACGTTATAAGAAGAGGTATATGCTGGAAATTTGGCGGGTCTACTTCACTATGGTTTGCCTGTTTTCTGCGTATTCTGTATTTGGTGCTGGGATGCATGGCTGGTTTGAGTAGTGGTGCTTTGCCTTTCAAGTCAGTGACCTCTGGTTTGCTGGGAGAAAACCTCCCTTAGACAAGAAAGAGGCGGGCAGGACCCTTCACATGTCCCGCCCCGTGCGCTGTGAGACTGCTTTCTGCTGTGATTTCCTGAGCTTCGGCTGTGAGTGACGCATGTTAGAGGTCTTTGGTCTCTTTCTGTATCACAGCCATGATTTGCTCCATCAAAATGTTCTTTTCCTTACTCTGAATCTGCCAACCACAAAGTAGACTCTTACCATCAGAGGCCAGAATTATGTAGTACTACAACCATTTCTATACATACTTACCTACTGGTGCCAAATTTTTCAAAATAGTTGCCTCTTTGGTATGGTATGTATTCATTCAGTGAATATGAATTACCTGCCTACTCTGTGTAAATACCAGAAGAGATAACCTACCATATTCATCTTGTATCAGGATACTTGCAGTTAATATCTAATGCCTACCCTCAGAGCTTGGTTTAGTTACTTCTTACATTAGATGTGTTTGTGTGAGAAGGTAGGTCAGATTCATAGTTGAATTAACAGTAAGTTGAGCGGTAATACAGAGGCCATGATGGTGTGGTCATTACCCAACTGGTCTATGCTTTATTCTTTGAGAAGACAGATACTAAGATGAAGCAGGTGTCATTGTGAATGGCTTTAGTAAGTGGGCGAGATTTCAGTTCATTGTCTCCGTCAAGGTTCTAGACCAGTCACTCTATTCACGGAGGTGCTGCAGCCACTTTCCCTTGCCTGGTGATGGGTACACTCATCTTCTTGTCTCTCTGGACAGTTTCCAGCTGCAGATCGACTTCTGTGGTCACCAAGTCGTATGGAAAATAACACTTCCTATGGGACTTTCCTTTTCCCTTTCCCTCCACATCCCTCTGCTCCCTTTTCTTTTCCCTCCTTTCTCTCTACAATTCTGCAGTTCTGGCTGTGATCACAGAAGTTTCACACTGACGTGTATCCTCAGTCCTTTTTTATTTTTTATGAGACAGGATCTCACTAAGTGATAAGTTGCCCAGGCTGGGATAAAATTTGCAATTCCCTGCCTCAGCCTCACAGAGAGCTGGGGTTACAGGAACACATCACCGTACTCAGATAACAATTCTTTCTTTAATGCCACTTATATAGATTAAATGGGTGCACAAAATGTTCCAAGCTTTGAGATTTTCTAGCTAAATAGTAAATGCATGTCTAATGCTCTTTCACATTATGTGTGTCAGTCCTAATTTCTTTTGACATTTGTCTATTTTCACATGACCTTTTCAGCGTGCAGCAAAAAGGGGAATCAGCTAATGCTTCTAAAAAAAATAGCTATTTTAACAACAGACAAGCAGGGTTAGTGTCATTGCTGTCTTCAAGGACTAGAGGGACATGGGTGTAGATTGGGAAACAAAGACCTGAAGGGATTCTTAGTATCTATCAACCATCTGTGTCATCTTGTATTGATATATTTATCCTTTTTATGCAATAATCTTTAAACTCTCTCACAAGCTTACAGAAGGAGAAAGGGGTAGCTTTTAAATAAAAAACTTTAGATGTTAGGTAATTTGGTTGGGAAAATAATGAGACCCAAGGATAACTTTGTCATTGGCATATGTGTCTGATAAGGTCCTGTTCCATTTATGAATTTGTCTCTCAATTCACTACAAATATTTTCATAACTGAAGTAAGCCAAGACATAAACATAAGAACATTGTCTTAGACAGTGTGGGATGATAAAACAAATATATCATCGTGGTGGCTTGTAGGTCATGGACATGTGTTTCTTACAGTTTTGGTGGTGGAGGTGGGACTCCAAGACCAAGGCTTCAGCAAGTTCATTGTCAGGTGAAGAAAGGGCCCAGGTCTTGGTTCAGCAGTGATCTTCTTGCCACAGGGCAGAGCGGTGGCAGCGCTCTATGCTGTCTTTTCCTGGATCACTTTTGGGATGTATCATAGTTTTGCCTTATGACCCAGTTCCTTCCTCTAAGTGCCCCATATAGACCATCCTGTGGTAGCAGGATTTTAGCACATGAGTTTTTGAGAGCTGAATATTCATTAGATAGCATGCAAACATTTATAAGACTGATAATCTTCATTTAATTTAAAACATGTTAGTCAGGGGGATCTTTGTTCTCAGTTCTGAAAGCTAAGTGTGGTTTCTCTTTGGAATTCTGCATAAGCCATCTCAGATATACAGCAGTCCCCAGTAGCTTTTTCTTGTAATGCCATTTTATACTTAGTTGGATAGTGTGTGGAAGAAAAGCATTTTTTGGGAAATAATAAGTGCAGATTAAATCAGTAGATGCCAGGTCTGATTTGATCCCAAGCAAAAGGGTCTTATATCTATCATCTGTCTGTGCCATCCAGTCAACATCTATTGACCTCACGATGTGCCAGTCAGAGTGCTGTGTTTGAGAAATACAAACTCAGGTACTGGCTATGGAGTAGGGTTGACTGGACTGTTGCATTTTTACCACTGGAGAAAAGCACTTTGCTTTTTTCTGTTGCGGGATGATGGTCAGCTTCGTCCAGTGTAATTTATCTACTTTGACTCTCACTGTATCACTGGAATGTGTAGAGCCATGGAAGAGGACATGTAATGAGGGGATTGTGTACTTCCTTCTCCAGATGTGAGATGCCCTGTCCTGTCCTCATGCTTTCTTGACCCTTCAAACATTTTTCACTTAAGCTCAATATGTTAAATGCCATGTACAGTTATTGATGTGCAGTGTCACTCAGTGCATGTGAACCATTACCCTGAGTGTCATATTTTCAGAGTACGTATGGATTATTTAAAACTAGACTCCCTGGCTAGCATTAGTTTTCTTGCTGCTTCCTCTGGGTGACACCACCGGTCCTCAGGTCACCTCCTGATTTTGCTCTTCCAGATCTTGTCCCCTGTAGAGTTGATGTTGCGTTGTGCTGGATGCCTCCCATTTCTTAGGTCTGGCTACACACTCCTCACTGACCTTTTTTATACTCTTGGTCCTAATGTGTCTCTTAAAAAGGTAAACGGATGCTGAGGATGCAGCTGCCATATGCAGCACTCATAATTTAATGAAGAGAATTTAATGAAGAAAAGTTGACCAAGGAAGCTTTTCCTATTAGGAGCATGTGAGGCTAAGTATTGATGCAAAATGCCGATGTCTAGAAGGCCTTTCCACCTTTACTCTCTGGAGTGGACCTCTTTGGCTGTGTCCTGCTAAATCTGAATTTCTTCTGGGCACATCATGCCTATGTCCCTTCACCCCATCCCAGTCTCAGTCTCAGTGGATTGGGGTTTCTCTACCCCAGAGCCTACTAACTCTGCTTTATAGACCAAGGTAAGACATTTGCTTCATGGAGAAACAGTGCTTCAGAAAAAGTCAGGACTTTCAAGTGACTGATGCTGAATTTCCAGACTTTTGCTAGAATTAGTGGATATTTAATGCTTGTTTTAAATTAGAGCTGCAACACAGCTGAGATGGAGACCTCATGTGAGAGCATTACAACCTGTGCAAACTAAGAACGAAGAGGGCAAAGAGGTGAGGACAGTCTAGTTCATAACAAAAATATGTGGGCCACAGAGCAGTCATACCCGAGGATTCTCATTGCATTTCTCGGTTGAGCTAGTAGCATATCCTCTTGCCTAAATACGGTAGAATCGGTTTCTGTTGTTTATGTCTGAACAGGTTCTGATTAATCCAGTGCAAATTGAGAGGAAAAACCATATCTGCATTTGTGGTCCATACAGAAGCGGGGCCTTTGAATTCCCTCACAGTGAAATGACAGCCCATCTTACTTTGAAATTTCCCTGTTATAAAATGGTGTACACAACCACGGCCACAGGTGGTGAGAAGAAGTTAGTCGTGTGTGGAGCACAGTGGGGCATTATCATGGCTAATGGATTCTTCTTTGGAATTTCCTTTTTGGCTTCCTACTGGAATGAAAAAGCGGACATATGCAGATGGTGTATTTCATTAATACAAACAGAACGAAGTCCAGGCGACAGATGCTTTGGGGACTGAGGGGAAAGGAGAGCTGTCTATTTCTCCAACAGCAACAACTCTGACGACAAATTTCTCCCACTGAGCATATTGAACCAAGAGCAAAGAAACATGTAGTTTTAAGCCGTAGGCACTCTGTGATATTTAAAAGTGGGAAGATCAGACTCAGTATTTCTGTACAAAGAGTGCTTATGCAGGGGAAGCTGTGGTGAGAGGAAGGAGCAGGAAGGCGGAGGCATGCTCTGCGGACTCCAGTCTGGGGCTGGCGCACTCTGGAGTTGTGTGCTATGGAGCGAGCATGTACTGTTGGACCCAGGGTTGCTGCCCTTCCTAATGCCAGGAGCCAGACCAGCCTGACGAGTGGCACGGCAAGGACTTGGTCGGGGTGATCCCCATTCTTTGATTTCTTATATTGATTTGTGGAAAATGAAATATAGACCTGATTAGTATAAGAGCAGGTCCAGTTTCAGTCAGGTCAGCTCAGAGTTGACAGAGCTCTCTAGAACTTGCCCTTACTGAAAATCTTCACTATTAAGGATGTTCACCCATAGTTACTTTAAAGACTATTGAGTCTGCTTTCTCCAAACATGTACAGAAATATACGTGCTTGTGCATGTACACACAACCATGAAAGACTTATTTTTGTAAACCTTTTTAAATCTTAAATTCATGCTTATTGTCTTTCAGTAAAGAATATGTATTTATTTTTTCTCAGTGGAAAGAATTTGCATTTTCTTAAGAATGGAGACTTTTGAAATAATGTTAACCAAATAAACTTTTGCTCTTGCATGGATATTTCTATTCTTTCTCTTGAGTTTTCCCTAGGAGTTTGATTTAAAATAGAGTCAGGAGAGAGTACGCAGAACCCAGCTCACTAAGTTCCAAAGTCTTGGATTAAAGCGGGTGCTTGCCCCCCACCCCAGATGTTTACCTTGAGTAGCGGAAGATAAGCTGTTCCCCAACTGTAAGTGCAGCTTATGTTTAACCCAAGCAAAAGATGATTTTCAAGTTCACTCTTTGAGATAGCCACAAAACACTGTTTTGTCTTGCCCTTAGGTGTGGTATCTTTACTCCATAGTAAGGCCTAAAAACTGTTTACTTACTATTGTCATAATTAATGAAATATACCCATGTTTTTTAAATATCATATTTGGATCTATGACATACAAAAATGCTTTAGTAGTGTTTTCAGTATGTTCAAAAGATCCACGGTTCAAATGCCTACATATATTTCTGTAAGAAAGCTTTCCTTTAGTTAGTGTAGTGGCTTATATGACATAGAAGGCCAGAGACTGGTCGGGAGACAGAGACATCTGAATGTGCAAATATAATGGATTTGCCACTTATCGTGACTGTAACAAAATTAGAGTAAGGGGAAACCCCATCTTATACCCCAGGCATTATTGTGTCTATTCCACTCAGAGGATTAAGGCTATTAAGTATGCCACTCCGCTTATTTATCTGCCACTCGAAGTACAGTGCTGGACACATAGTAGGCACTCAGCGTACATTTTCTAAATTTAGATCACTTTCAGCTGTATTACTTAATGTGTTTTAATGGATTTTTAAATAGGAACTTAGAGTTTGTTTTGTTGTTTAGAAATTATGAGTGTTTTTGGCAGCCAAGCCGGGAGGCTAGAGCTGGGCGAGACAGGGCTGAGATGTGAATGCCCTGCTCCCCGTTTCCAGCTTCAGAGCTTCTGCCAGCTCAGCCCAGAGGCCAGAGCGGAGCTTGCAGGCTGTGAGGAAGGAGGGCAAGAAGGGCTGCGCAGGAGCAAATGCAATGATCTCATCAGGTTTAGGCTTCTGTTTCAAAAATTGAGGAATTGAAGCCCGGAATAAATAAATGATTTGATTAAAAATACACAATAGAGGAATTTAACAAGTTCTAGTTCTTAAAATTGGGTTCTTAAGTTTTTTTATTCCCAATTTCCCTGCTTTAAATAAAATAAAATAAAATAAAAATGAGGTGTGACTTTCGGATTTAATTCCCTGGGAGAAAATGGCTTTTTCTTATTTGGATCCTGGGCCCTCCCAGTTGACACTTCCCAGAGCGTTGTGCTCATCACGAGTGGGCGTCATGAAAGGTGTGTTTCAGTGTCTTTTGGCAAAGTCTCAGTTCTGAGAGACACTATTAATTTTAAAGTACATTAATTTTGTGAGACCATGTGGGAGGGTCAGGTACATTTAGAGTTGTGATAGCATAGAAAATTGTATTTGGGGAATGAGGTGAGATATTTAGAGAAGGAATTGGTGGAAGAAGTCCACAGAAACAGTTTTGCACCAAGAATAAACTTACTGTTGGCTATGTTAGAAATTTGGCTTTTAAAATACTATTGATTTTCATGAATCCTAACCAAGCAGTAGGTGATGGCTAGTTGCTCTGCTGAAGTCTTCAGTGCATGGTCTTTGTGCTCCCCATGGTTAGGGTTAACAGGCTTTAACTATTTCTATGTGAGACAATGAAGGCATAAAGGAGTTTGATGTCCTACCAGTAGTATGTGGTAAGACAGGATTTCAGAGCTGGTCACAGGGATTACCTGGAGCTAATCATTTCTCCATTTCACTGCTTATTAAATCAAAGCACAAAGCCTTCCAGATCTTACTCCCTGTTCCTTAAAAGCAAGCAAAACATAACTTTGTCTATTTCTTCTGCAGTATAATAATGACTTAGAAATATATTGTCTGTGCTTAAGATGACACAGATACTGGGTCATCCATAATCTACCTTTTAGCAAACTGTGAGCAACTGTGTTGACTTAGCCCATTTTATAATGGGTATAATGGATTTTTCCTAGTTGGATGGAGATTGGAAAAAGACAGTGATGGTTTCTTAAATACAAGTGAAAACTTTCTGGGCAAGTTCTGAGCTGTCTTTAGTTTGGGGCTTTTATACAAGTTGAATCCCATGTACCATTTGGAAATAACTCCATTGAGTTTATATGGTTTATCATAAACCAGAGACATGGCATTTTCATATTTGAATTTATAATATTTCAGCTGAATCACTTTTAGTGAGTTTCTCCTTTCACGAGAGCTAAACTTCACATACATATTACTTGATATATATATTCTGTGTGTGTGTATATATATATATATATTCATATATGTGTATTCTTTATGACTTCTCTTCATGTAGTCATTTGGTTACTTTTTAAATTTTGTTTTACTGTACAACTCAGTGCTGATGAATCCTTGGCCCTTAGATGTAGAAGGAATATCAAATGTAGACTCTGTGATTTAGGTGAGAAGAAATAGACATTCCTGTCACTGTAACCATGTACTGCTTGCTCACCAGCACCCATTTCTGCTGAGGAGGAGTACCCTGGTGACACCCAAACTTACCTTCCTTGCTTTTTGTTAAAATCCATGTCTTGGCGGTTAAATTCCATTCACTAGAGCAGACCGCCTTCTGACTCCCTCACTTCTCCTGTAGGTCTGGTGAATGATAGAAATGAGGCCTGGGGTCCGTGTGCACCATTGTTACAGGGTTCGGGGAAGAATCTGCCTCCTGCCTCTGGTGCTGTGGCTGCAGATGAGATCATTGTCTTCTGCTTTCTACTCCATGCTGTGCATAAAACCTCCATCAGGATGCTACATTTGCCTCAGAAGTGAGCTCTGCCCCCCCCGTTCAGCCTGCATGGTGGACTCCCTGTCCCGCTTCTCCACAGGCCCTTCATCCTAGCCTTAAAGACCACACAGTGGCCTGAGGGAGCATCGTGGCCTACACTAAGCCTAGGCAACTTTCTAAATCTTGTCAGCCCCACAGTGCAATGCCCTGAAAGACCCACTTCTGCCATCCTCCAGAAAGAAATTAGGCAGGGAGTGAGTGCTTCTTGCCCATAGATCTTCATCAGGGAGGGTTCCTCTGCTGTCCCAAATGCAGTGCTTTTTCCAAAGAGCGCAGGGCTGACTTTGCGATCAGCCATACTCATATCTGTGCTCTGGGACTTTTTAAACTCCTAGTGTTCTTCCCACCAGGTAAAATCCTACTCTTTCTTTTGGTGAGCAAACAGATCCTATATTCTTTCCTAAATAATAGTTTTTGTGCTTTGTGATTCTACTATCCACTGATCAAGTCTTTTTCAGATAAAATTAAAATAAAAGCTTCTTACTTATTTCCTGTATCTACTTATTGCTAATCAAAATGTTTGGTTGTTAAATTTCTTGTATAACCTGTGATCACAAAAGGAAAATTTGCGAGCCATGGTGAGTGATCATTTTTTTCTCTGTTGTCTGTTTTGAAACAATATACCTCACACATGTAGCCCATTATTAAAGAAAATGAGTTTCTTAAGGAAAAAAATAACAAGTAGAAATATACTTTGGTTAGTATTTTAAAATATTATCAGCTGCAGTAAGAGATTAGAGCTGATTAATGTTAGCTTGAAAGTACACTTGAGTCCAAATCCTGCTTGTGATTGAAAGATACTCCTTCTAGTACTAACACTACAATTAAATATCTTTACAGTGGCTTTCACTGTATTTGCCACTGATGAGGTCCTGAGGATGTAGCGGAGAATGAGAACAAGTGCCTCCCCACATGGAGCTCCTGGTATAGAAAAAAAGAGAAGTTGTGTATTAGGACATCACTCAGGTCATTGTATTTTCATAAGTGCTGTGGAGACAAGTAAGGAAAATGGTAGAAGTAGGGGAGAGGCAGGGTTTTCCTCTGTGTTATATAAAATGCTGAAATGAGAGAGCCAACAGTGTGTATATCTGAGTGTGAGACGTCCTGTCCAGGCCAAGGGAACAACACCTGAGAATTCCATGGCATCCCAGAAAGAGACAGCAGTGGGGGGGACAGAGGAGGGAGAGGATGGAGGAATGAAGCAGAGGCTACGTGAGAGGCCCTGTGGAAGCAGACAGGGTAAGCTTGTTCTAGCTGTCCTAAGGGATGTGCGTTTTACTATGAGGGAGATGGGATCCTCTGGATGTGTTTCCACAAGAAGTGAGGTGAAAAACTCAGTATTAAGCTGAATATTGTGGGTCAGGTCTGCCATCCCAGCACTCTGGGAAGCTGAGGCAGTAGGATCTTAAGTGCAGTTCCAGCCTGGGCAATGTAGTGAAGTAAGAAGACTTTTTCTCAAACTAAAACTCATGAAAGGGCTCAGATTGTATAGGTTTTTACAGTCTCCAGGATCAAAACAAATCAAACAGCAAAGCCAAGTCTTAGAGTTGCTGTAGTAGAAAGCAGATTGCTGGGACATAGTGTAATGGAGAGAAGCCACGTTAGAAGCTGAACTGAAACAAGTTGTAGCCACAGTTCAGTCCAGAGATGTTGTGCTGTATGTTGAAGTTTTCTGTGTACTTGGTATGTAGTGAGTGGAAATCACTCATTCATTCATTTTGGGAGCCAGGCTTCATGTGGCTAGAAAAGATCACGGTCAGGCTCCACAGGGAGGCAGCTGTGCTTAAGCAGGACTGCAAGGACTTACTAGCTTTGGAATCTTAGAGAATTCCATTAAAGCCTAAGCCATGGAAGGACAGATAAAAAGTATAGAACAGTACCAAAGACAGGTTTTTGTTGTTGTTGTTATTGTTGTGTTTTTTGAGACAGGGTCTCACTTTGTAGTTCAGGCTGGCCCTGAGCTCACTCTATAGCCCAGGCAAGCCTCAAACTCAGCAATCCTCCTATCTCTGCCTCCTGAGTGCTGGGATTACAGGAGTGAGCCACCACACCAGGCACTGTGGTATGTGGTATTGATTGCTGGTGGGTGTGAGTCACCATGCCCAGCATTATATGTGGTTACCGGGGATTGAACTCAGGGCCTTGTGCTTGCGAAGCAGGCGCTGGAACCACTGAGCTAAATTTCTGGCCCCCAAATAGTTTCTAGCTCAGTAAACTTGAATCATTTTCTGGTATTATTGTCTTTTTTTTTAATTGAGTTTGAGAAAAGATAGTTGGGATCAAGGATCATTTAGAGTTCTTCTTTTTTCTTCCTATTTTTTCTCTTTTTCTTTCCTTCTTTTTCTCTGTTTACTTGGTTTTTCAGAGATTTCTTTCAGCTCATGATTCCAAGAATATTATTCAAAAACCTGAAAGTGCTTTCAGAGTTTTTCTGATATAGTCGCTTAGAAATAAAATACAGACTCTCTGTTTCTCTGTCCCTGTAGTTGTCACAAGTCAAAAGATACTTTCAACATCTTGCAGTTACTGAGAAGAGAGGCTATAAAAATATAATTGTGAGAGCTCTCTCATCTCAAATTGCTTAGTTCGTAGGCCGCTTCTCTTCTATATGGTCAATCATTGGCTCACGAACAGGAGCTCAGCAGCCGCAGGAAGGACTGTGGTGTTTGACTGGGAGGCGTGTGGGGCTTGGGCTCTGCTACCCAAGGCAGGGAGAGTAGAATGGTGGTAGCTGCCGTACACGCGAAGCTCAGTGTCTTGAGACCACAGTTGTTATCCTGCTCCTCCTCATCCTGCGGAACAAATGTCACACCTACTGTCTACATGAGGGACGCTGAGTAGTACCCAGATCCCATCACAAGTCACTGCCTCATAAAGAAGTTTTTCTCTTTCATCCTGGCTTCTACCTCAATTAACTCACTTCACCCTTGGGGGGGAAGTCATTTCTTGAAGTGTCCTGCAAGAGGCATCTTACAATCTAAGAGAATATATCTCAGTTTCTAGTCTTTCTGAATTTTAAGCTCACATATTTGCACTTGTGTCTTAGCTTTCCATGATGGTGACATACCTGAAAAAAACGACTTTAAAAAGCAAGTCATTTGAGTCACAGTTTTGGAGATTTGGCCCATGGTGACTTTCTTTGTTGCTCCTGGGGCCCCTGTGAGGCAGAAAACTATGGAGGAAAGCATGTGACTGACCTCATGATGGGTAGAAGGAGGAAAAAGACCAAGAGAGCTGGAGAGGAAGGGCCAAGGGCAAGCTGTGGTCCCCAAGGTCACAGGTCTATGGTTCGTTTGTTCAGGTGGCCCCCACTTTGTAAGTCTCCACCACCTCCTGAAATACCATCAAGGTTTGAACCCATCAGGGGGTGAACTGATGAGATGAGAGCCTGGTGACCCAGCCACTTCCCAGAAGCCTGTCCTCTCAACATAGAACGCATTGGGGACATCAAGTTCGGGGCCTAACCTGTCTCCTGTGACGGGCTTCCAGTCCTCCTCCCTGAGCAAGCAAGAGCTGAAGCAGTGCGTGGCTCTCTTACATTTCCATAGTTGGCTTGAGCAAGAGATGTTTCATCTTCCTTCATAAATCAACTTTCAATATTTTTAAACCACATTTGCAACTCTTCTCGGAATTTGCACAGACTTACTGGCATCTTCTGATGCTGCAGGTGTTCACTGTGTCCTGAGGTGCAGCCTGCTGTGCTCCTGACGGCAGTACTTGGGGCTCAGTACCACATGAGTGGGTGTCGTCAGATAGTGGAGGATGGGCTCCCAAGGTGGATCCTTGGCAACTGGGGGCTACTAAGATTTTTCCATGTCGCCCTCCCAAGACTCAGAGATGTTTTGAAGGCTGTGACATATTTTCACATGGCTGCCCAGGCTCTGGAGGAGCAGTGTCCTGCTGATCAGGGCAGGTGGAGGTCTCCACTTTCGAAAGCTTTCAGGGCTGGGGTTCTCACTGAGCATTATTGCAGGTGAGTGGATCTCTCTGCCTCGTTTTCTGGCTCCCTCAGCATAGCAGCAGATGACCTCAGTGAGTCCCTGGAATTTCCAGTCCTTGTCCACATGTGGACTATCAGGGTGATTACCACAGACACGCCGTTCATTGTCCCACTTTCACGGACTGTTGGAAAGCCAAAGGCACACCTTAGAGACACCCGAAGAATGAGCCCCCGTTTGTATGACCCCATGCATACTGAAACAGTAGATTATGGTCAGAAGAGGGATTACATATAAATGGGGGGGAACATCAGCGCCCAGCAGAATTAATTCCAAAGCACCAGTCATCCTCGGTGCCAGGGCTCCTGAGCAGCTGGTGAGGACTGTGGACTTGCAGCAGTAGGAGGGATGAGTGGGGCCAGGTTTGCTATTGTTCTTCCACTCTGTGCCTCAGCGGAGCATGGGACTGCCTTGTTCTTTTCCCCCAGAACCTTGTGGAGAGAAGTTTTCTTTGTATGCTCACTCTCTTCTATGTTGGCTGTTCTTATTACAGCGTGATCACCAGATTGTGTGTGGACAATAAAGAGATTTCCAGATAGATAGTGTGGCTTATCTGTCTGCATCCAACATTTCTCTGGACAGTGTCTCTTCATGTCTCTTCAGCTCGGGGACCTCGGTGTCCTGGCTAACCTTCCCTGAACCATGCTCATCAAATAAAAGCTTTGGTCCAGATTAAAAGTTCAGCCAGTGAGGCTGTTAGTAGTTATTATTTCACCATCTTCCCCAGGCATAGAATCTCAAAACATCAGCTAAGCCTCCAGGCTTGGTGCCATCAGGTTCCACACCGTGGAAAAAAAAAACTAGCTAATATCTACCCTCTACTTCCCATTTTATAAGATAATTACTTTCCATCACTTAGTACTTATGAATATACTGGCAGATAGAAATGGTTATGACTGCTTGCAGTGAGCCTCATCATCATTAGTGCTGCCATTGCTTTCTGCATGAGCGGGGAGGTTGGCAGAGCAGTGACCTGGCCAGACTGCACCTCAAGCCAAGCCTCTGCGCTGTCCTCCTGGGGGGACAGTGCTGAGACGATCAGTCACACCAGGAAAACAGTGTCACACGACCGCCAGAGGCTGATGCCGCTCTCTCCTCTACTTCCCCTTTAGGGTCCTCTGAGGCTCACTCTCTACTGGACTCTCGCTAGGGAAGGGTGATGTGAGGAAAAGGACTCTGTGCTCCTATGAGGTGTAAAGGAATGGACAGCAGGGAGGAGACAAAGGAGGCCATGCTGTGCACAGGCCAGACCCTCTGCGTAGACCACCTGGGCCCGCTGCCTCCTTTCACTCAGTGCAGCCTCTGTGTCAGTCGCATGAGTTACAAAGTAGAATCAACACAGGCTTCAGGAATTCGATTGGGTCAATGGAAGATTCTTTTTCTCTGGTTTCCTCTTTTATGACTTCAAGTCTAAAAAGAGCTACAACAATCTTAAAGTCTTTTTTAAAAAGCGTGAAGACAGATGAAATGAGTATTGCTAGACTGTGGTAGGTTTATTTTTAAGACTGTAATAACTTACAGTAACTCAAATCTAGTTTTGTGCCACTTTTCTTAAGTTCAGTGCTTTACGTGGTGAGATGGGAGTTTGGGAAGATATAAAAGAAACGAAAATCATGCTATCAGTTTTATTTTTTGGGAAGACTGCTTAGCCTGTACCAGGCAGCATCAGAATTAAATCCTGTTATCTTCCTTCCCATTGTTTTATTTCATTGTTTTGTTCATATATAATTTTGTTCCTTTCATTAATTTTTATGGAGCCCTGCTCAAGTCTGCTGTGTACTAAGTGTCAGGGACTCTGCCGGGAGGATAGTCACTTACTGGCACCTGAGATATGTGGGGGTGACATGTATTGGAGGATATTAAAACATGTCAGAAATACATTTTAATTTCTGATTTTTTTTTTTAAGACAGGGTCTCACTTCATAGTTCAGGCTGGACCTGAACTCACTGTGTAGCCCAGGTAAGCTTCAAATTCAGCAATCCTTCTCCTTCTGCCTCCAGAGTGATGGGATTATAAGTATAAGCCACCATGCCCAGAATTGTGGTATGTGATACTGATTGCTGGTGGGTGTGAGTCACCACGCCCAATATTATTGTAGTGGTTACCAGGTATCGAACCAGGACCTTGTGCTTGCTAGGCAGGAGCCAGAACCGCTGAGCTAAATCTCTGGCCCAATTTCTGAAATTTTTGAAGCCAAAAGATTTTCATTGTTGCATATAAATTACACTAGTCTTTCCTGAAAGCCAGAGGAATGGACTGTGTACATTTTTCATATAACTTGGCTGAAATTCAAATAAAAATTAGAATATCAAAGCCACAATATCTATTTACCCTAATAGACTTTGCTGATTGTTCAGCAAAGTGTCAGCTTTTTAACTCTTAGTGTCAGCTTTTTAACTTTTATTTTCCCTTAGCAAAATTGCCAACAAAGCAAAATTAATAAGTGACATTGTAATAACCAGGACAATTTCTGTCTTATACTTAAATGAAAAGTGAAGGGACTTAGCTTTGCGGAATTCTGTCTGATGGTGTTGTAGAGTTTGGCCCTTGCTTGATCCAGTCTGTTTTAATGGGAATGACTGTATCATGTAACAAGTCAGACGTTACATTTCATTTTGAAGAATACCAATTGAAAAAAAAAAAACACAGATCCCTAAAGTCTTGGGAAAATTTAACAGAAAGATTCCAAAAATGAGAGCCCATAGCAGAAGGTCATGGAATTCTGTTCCAAAGCTCTACCATTAATGTAAGTTAAATTCTGCATCCCAGTTAGATGGGTAGGAGAGATCACTTGTTCCCACTCAGTCTGGCTCTCTAAGATCTCCGTCCAGGTTGCGGAGGTCAGGAGGCACACACGGTTTAGGTGCACATCTGCCTCATCACTCAGGAGGACCTGCACTGTCCACAAACCCTGCTTCCTCGCAGCACCAAAGCTACCGTGGTACACCGCAAACCACACAGCAAACAGTCCATTGGAAGGCCTGTGGGAAACCCACAGTGCTGCCCTAAAGCTGCTTCCAGACACAGCACTAGGAGCAAAGTCTGCTCTTGACGCACAGGCTTTCCTAGCAACATCCTTGTCACTCTAGTGTTTATCTTATTCATGTCTCACAGTTCTAAAGTTCACATGCACAGCGGTGAATTTAACTGCTACCCGTGAAACCTGGGCACCATATTTGGGGGGACAGTGTGGTCAACAACATGAATCAGGACATTTAAAAATTAGAAATTCAAGTGGTGAGACAACCACCAAACTCAGAGCAACTGAGGAGCTTGAGCAACTAAGTGAGAGACAGTACACGAGGGTTTCAGCACACGTGAAGCTTGGCTAATATTTCTGTTTTTTTCTTCTGGTAGTCAGCACATTTTTGATAAGTCTTCACTATTCACAAGCGGTCAGTACCTTTATTCCTCTGGGAAGTCTTCCTATGTACATTTCTAGTGGTCTTCTGGTTTACCCTCATGGTCATCTTCTTCATCTTTAAGTTCTGTTGAGTGTCTGCTGTTGCTACAACTGAGGCTTGGTGTCTGACATGTATTTTTCAGTGCAACAAATCATTTCTTTGCCACAAATCAAGATGTGGGTACTCTTTAGGGAGAAGTTAGTGGCTATTGAGGTAGGCTAAAACTTTGTCTAATAACTCAGTGAGGGAGTAATGGGACTCATCTAAGAACACCTTTCTGTTATACTACGTTGCCTTTTCTTTGCGAAGTAAAGACTACTTTCTCCGGAAAAATTTCACACATGGACCAAGGATGATAAAGGCTTTAGTGAGACAAGACTCTCTAGTGCTCCAGTGGGATGTCATGTCTCCCAGAAGAACACCCAACTGTCCTGAGTCTCGGGTAAGTCTCCAGGTGTGCAGGGCAGCTACCCCAAGGAGAAGGTAGATGCAGGGAGTACTTGCCTGACTGTAGAAGAAAGTGGTTTCATCTAGGTCCAGACTAATAATTGAACAGAGCAAGTCAGAGCAGGATAAAAATAAAACGTAAAGTTGTAACACTCAGTCTCGTGCCGTTACCCTAATACTGTTTGCTAGGTGACATTAAAGGGCATGAGAGAGTACTGTGCTACCAAACTATGCTGACCCCTCACTTTACCTATCATTGTTGACCATGTTGTTTTATTTTAATAACTGTGTATTTTTATTTTAATGAGAAACAAAGAATCCAAGTGATCCATTAGGTTTCCCTCAGGTCACAAAGTGATCATGTCAAAATGTTGAAAAAGTTAAATCCAGATCTATCTGACTCTTAACCCATGGTCATTCTATTCTGTTATATTATTTCTATTTTGATGAATTAATTATTTAAAGCAGTAAAAAAAAAAACAAAGAAAACCTAGGATGAAAATTCTATAATACCCTAGTATTTTAAGATGCACTAACATATAATGTAGTCTCTTAATTATGAAAAGCTGATCTCTCAATGTGTTTAGCTATTGAACATATGCTCTCCCTACTCAATAAACCATCTGTACCATTAAATGCATCTCCTACTTACCCTGGAGGTTGGGAAGTGGATGACTTTTGCATCTTGAACTTATGGTGTTGCCTGGGTTTTACTGCAATATGCAGTGGGTTAGGATTTCAGGTGAACTGGGAAACTATTAAATGAGTGAGTTGCTAGAGAGCAGTGAGCCCCTCAGGTATTGTGTGTAGATAATGATCATGCAGTTGCCTCTGTGCTGCATGATTCTTCCTTCTGGTGAAATTGGATGATATAAATCCTCATTTGGACAGCATCTGTGGAAGTGCTTTGAACCTTGAGTCACTTTAGGCTTTGGATTTCATTCTTTTTTTGAACAAAAATCTGTAACAGGCAAAAGGCCTTGGTCTGTTTTATTGTTCAAGTGCTTTGTGCGTGATTGTACAAAGGAGAGTGAGTGTGTTGGGTGCTGTTGCCTGGGCATAACACAGAGGGCTTGTGGACTCCTCATGAGCAAA
The DNA here is from genome assembly GCA_004025085.1 of Thryonomys swinderianus. NCBI lineage: Eukaryota > Metazoa > Chordata > Mammalia > Rodentia > Thryonomyidae > Thryonomys > Thryonomys swinderianus. The sequence continues at coordinate 26,550 of PVIC010004947.1, read as the reverse complement.
GCATTGTATGGCTGTCCCAATGGGTTCGGTTCAGACTTCTCCACAGTGTTCAGCAAAGTAAGGTTTTTAAAGATCTGTCTTAGTTTTGTGTCACACTTTTTTTTGTGTGTGTGTGTCACACTTCTAAGTGTCACCAAACTTCTGCATTAGTTTCTAAGTTGGGAAATGGAGCAAATGCTCTTGGGAGTTTATATTTATTCTTTTATCTTTTTCTTCTATCATGCTTCTTTTCAAAGGAGTCTCTGGCATGTTTTCCTCCCACATTTCCCCGTAGTCTCATTGTGTCTCCCTTATGGTAGCCTCATGAGGATGTTGTTTGATGGGAAATATGTTATTAAAGTGTTTAGTAAAGTTTTATTTGAGTCCATCCATCACGGATGCATTGCACATTCATGCACGTTGGAAACAAATCTCACCTGTGTTTGCAGCAGTCTGGCCATTTCAGTGTTTGTAAAGTTCACTCAGTCCAAGCAGTCTCATGCTCAGTACACAGGCTCTATGTGAGTTCTCTGGTCAGGCTGTTTGTGTTAGGTTTACATGAGATTACTTGTGGGTAACTTGGGCTTTCCTAAAAATTGGATCATATAGCTACCAGCATTCTTCAAAGTACAATGATTATTGTGCCTGGAAGCAGAAAGAGCTTAGGTGAATCTGTTTCCCTGTTCTTTTCTCCAGCTCTCCCTTTCCTCTCCCTCTTTCCCTCTCCCTTTCTCTCTCCTTCCCTCTTTGTGTCTTTCTTCTCTCTCTTCTTTCCTTCCTTCCTTCCCTTTCTCTGTCTCCATCTGTCTGTCTGTCTTTCTCTCTCGCTGTCTCTTTCCCATGAAGTCTTGCTTCCTATGCCTCTAAGATGTCATGAAACAGTTCTCTTCAGTGAAACAAATGCTTTAAGGACGTCATGCTGCTTTAACTCTTCTCCAGACTCATTATTGCTTCCAGAAGCTGTACTTGTGAAACTTTTCAGCCCTGGCATTTATAGCTGATGTGTCATGATGTTTTAATAAGGTCGTAATCAAGGTCTTATGAGCCATTGTTTTCACTGTTTATCAAGAAATGTAATAGAATAAAATAAAATAATTTGGAAGCTATACTCTATTCTAGATAAAGAGAACATATTTTGAGTAATTGATATTTGTAGCTCTATGGCATTTGCTTAGTCTCATTGTAGACAGGAGCTCATTAAGAAACATGTCAAGGAAGATGTTACTGTACTTCCATTTACCTTGCAAAGAAGCTGAAGCCTGAATTTATGCAGCTCGTCTTTGTAAATATCACCTATTAATTGATAAAATTACATTTTAATTTTCTAAGTCCTATTTTTTAATACAAGAAAACTGAATTTTCCCTCTCCCTCCAATCTCCCTCTCTCCCTTTCTCTTCTTTCTCCATGTATGTCCATATAGAATCAAACTGTCATCTGTGACCATCATACAAACTGTGGCATGAGTATGACTTGGATTCTGACACTAAGAGGCTTCATGTTCATTGTAGAACCCTTTACCCCTACTGTGAATATTCATCTGAATTTTAGGTACTATTTTAAAGTAATTTTTGATATAAGTGACACTTTAGGACATTCTCTTTGCTAAAATGTGGAAGGAAACATCTGAATCAACAAATGTTGAATGAATGTCCAACACCTTTTTTATGTTCCCTTAATCTGAGGCCACATATGAGAGCCTTAAGACCAAGCCCAAATCCTTGCTAAAACTGTCTGCAGTAATAAGTTACAAAGAATGGCTGGGGTTAGAATAATAATATGAGGAAAAACAAACAAGCAAAATCTTTTGAAAATCTAATAGAAAATGTAGATAAATTAGAAAAGCATCTAAGTTCAAATGGATCAGTGACAGAGGACCCCCAGATTTACCCTTGAAAGCTGTGGTGCTGAACCTGAATTTTCTCCCCTTCAGCTCTGCTCACCATTCCTTGTTCATCTCCGTGATGATTGGCATGAAACAGAAGAGAAAACCATTTCTCCTTCAGTTGTAGGGTGCTTGCTGCCAAAGCCAGCATGGCTTCTTCCAGTAGCTTTGCTTTAATAGTACAGCCTTTCATGTATGTAAGTTAGTGATTTCCTGAGGAAACATTTATGATTCAACATTTACGATCTAATTTATAAAGAAACATAACACCTCCTTTGTAGGAAAACTAAACACAATGAAAAAAATTAGAACAAATCTCTTCACCTTTGAACAGAACTGTCTCTACAATGGAATTGGAAATTAAAAAGGGTAAACAAAAAATATTTTATTTAAAAATAAGTTTTTTTTTTTTTTTTGAGACAGGGTAGTTTTTGCTTTGTAGTTCAGGCTGGCCCTGAGTTCACTATGTAGCCCGGGCAAGCCTTGAACTCAGCAATCCTCCTGTCTCTGCCTCCTGAGTGCTGGGATCACAGGCATGAGCCACCATGCCCAGCACTGTGGTATGTGGTATTGATTGCTGGTGGGCATGAGTCACCATGCCCTAAAAATAATTGTTAAAAAGCTCATCCTGAAGAGTACTGAAAATAAAGCTTGAAGGTTGAGCCCCTTAGTTTTTCTCTCCAAGCCTTGAGGCTGGACAGACCCAGCCCTGCCAGCTGGGAGACCAGATTCGATGGTAGATGATGGGCACATCTGTGCTCTGAGAGTTCCCAAAGTGCAGGTGTGATTAAGAAACAAACAAACCCTGAAATTGAAATGAGAGGAAACTGTACAATTCTACAGCAAATTGGACATTTTGGAAACATCACTACTACTTCCAACACATCAAGCAGGGATGGGGAAGTGCTACTACTTCTTTTTGGGGTTTCTTCCATCAATTTTGAAGTGATTTTCTTTCTTCACAGATGAGCAGTTATGTTTTGCATCTGATCATTGTTGTAAGTTGAAAAACAAAAGGATTGCATAACATTTTCCTGCTGGTCCAATGTAGCTCACAGCAATGTTTTCACCTTGTGAATTTTTCTTTTTGGATTTCTGCCTCTTGTTAATAACCCATGACCTACATAGCCACAGGAAGGGCCCATGATCTTTGAGTTGGTCTTGCTTTTTTAGTTGTTGGTGTTATTCATGTAGTTTCTCCTTATTCTATTTTTGCTCCCACCATACATTGGGTTTTCTTTTTTCTGTATGTCTTTGTATATTTACTGCCTCTAAAAATATTCTACATCCACAAATAGTGTAAATGAAAGCCATGAGCAGGAAGCACCTAAAATATAATTAACTTTTTTTGAAGGTGAGAATCACTTGGTCCAGAATGCAAGAGAGAAAGTGATGTTGAAGCGCCTTATACTCGTCTTTCTTGTTCTCAGTGGGGCAGTATGGGGTGGGGATGTTTGAAGACAGTTTTCCAAGTTGAAATTCTTGTTGCCCAGAGTTATGATGGTTTAGTATAGTTTTATATATACCTATGACATTTATCTGTGTCTGTTCTCACCATGTATAAAAATACACTTTTTTTTGAGTGAAAAAATATTTTAAGGAATTTCATGATGAATTCCTCTTAAATTTTATTAAGGTCATCCTAAGACTTATGACATTTTTCAGAAAAAAACTTGTAAGGATTTTTTTTTTTTACCTTAGCATGATTTATTGTTATAAACTTGTAATGAAATTTGATTCCTATAGATATTTCTAGTGGAGAGATAGGGGAAGATTAAAGAGACAGTTTAGCAGAATGCTTAGGGGTATAACAACTTTATGTGGACATAAAACTAGCCCTGTGACCCAGTGGATTGACCTTTCTGAACTGGTTTCATTGATAGATTCATTGATAGAATGGAAATACCAGTGAACTTCTTACTATGGTTGTGTAACTAAGTGATACAATAAATATAATATATCTAAAATCCTACCTCTTATGGAGTCCTTAGCTATAGTCATGAAGGAAAGTACTAGGGAATAGACACAGGGCTTCCAGTGAGACGAGATACCCTGAGAGCCAAAGGCTGAGTTTACTACACAATTTTATTTGAAACACAGCCTTTGAAGTCACTAACATCAGTCAGGATATTCCTTTCCTAGGCAAAGGTTTTTACAAGATGATGTGCTGTTTGACCAACAAACTGACAGTCTTATCAATAACTATGTTATTACCAGGCCACACTGAGACTGAGGGTGGGGCCCATTGGGGTTTGCTCAAGGCTGCACGACTTTTGAAGCAAAAGTGAGGCAAGTAGTCTTGAAGTTAGAGGCATTATTCTTACTCAGAGTGCCATCCAACTGATGCTGGGTTGACTTGGGGTGAAGACAGACAATCTCCTTTTAGAGTTGCCCCTGATTTGCAGAAGACATTTAGGGAGAGATGTTGTGCAGAGGAACTGAACAGGAAGTTCTTCTTTGGCAGTGGGAAGACTCCACACTGAAAAACAACATTATATTTAATGCCAGCACTCAGACAAGACATGGGGGCTTTTGTCATTCGCTTGAGGACTTTGAGGGAGTTAATAAGATACATTAGAAGCAGGTTGTTCTAAACAGCTCTAAAAATGGAAAAGAACCCAAATATTTATTCCAGCAGTTTTGCTGCCAGGAAATACGGGCTTTATGACCAGAGTGTTTGCTATGTTTTCTTGGGTCTCTGAGGAATTTCAGACTGGTGAGAAGTACTGAGATCTTATAAGCATAATTATGTTAACATTTGAGTGCTAAGTTCCTCTTTGTTTTTTATCATATATTTTATTCCATTAATCTTTAGAAGCAGCTTATGAGGAAAGCTGTAAGCCTCCCAGAGGCAGGGACTGGGGTCCATTCCAGATGTCTTCCTTGTTGGAGAGTAACCCCAGGCTCCTGTGTGCTCGGAGTTCTCCTTGTGTTGGTATGTGTGGCATCTGTGCTGACTTCCATAGGGTTGCCCTTCAGCAAAGGTTTTAGTCAAACATGGAGTGAGTTTCCCTCTGGCACATTCCTGTATGTTTCTGGGCTTGAGTTTTCTAGGATGGTGGGCAAATCTTTCAGAAGGTTAATTAACAGACATTCCCGCACTTAGCAGAATTTCTCTGTCCTGGTTCTTTAACTTACACTGACATGATGGAATGAGTAATGTTTGCACAAGTGGAGCAAGTGGTGATTTTCCAGGTCCCCACTATGTCTACCAAGAATAAATAAGAGCATCGGGAAGCATCATGGTGAGTAACACCGTTCAATATGGTTCCCCAAAGACATGCAGTCCTCAGCTGCTTTGCACCTGGGACTCAGCTCCAGAATCTGTTCAGGCACAATTGAGTAGCTCACCTCTGAAATAGCAAAAACTCTGTAGATAGTGCAAGGTACTACATATGTGTAGGATTCTTGAGAATCTTCCTTTAGAAGTGTAGCATCCCTGTTAATTGATTAACTTCTTGTCCACCTCTCCGGGAATTTGTGAGGGAAACAATGAGATAAATTTGGCCATTGTCTTCTGTAAATTTCAACCAGGCTGCGGAGAATGCTTTACACAAACATGAACACAGACAACCCCAGTGAAGGGAGCATTGGCTTTAGAGTTGCTTATTAACTTAAAGATAAATGGTGAGTTGTGAGAAGTGGATGCATTTGCTTTGAAAGCTGCGAAGAGTGGTGGTTCTGAAGAATGGCCCAAGTTAGACAGTTGAAAATGCAGAGTCACTGGGCACAGGTGGAGGAGAGTAATAAAGAAAGTGACTGTGTGTAGAAGATGGGAGGCCCAGAGAAGGCTCAGGAGTGGGTTGAGCAGGAGGGACTTGGAGGTGCCGTTGTGTTTGCAATTCCCGCCAGGAGAGCACAAGCCATATGGAACCTGGGCAGCACTGCTGGAGAAAGTTCCATGCAAATCCCTACCCCAGAACTGGATGCAGAAGTCAGGCTGTTCTCCCTGGCTGGGGAGTGACCTTCTCACATATCAAGTTGCTTTGAATGCTCTGCAACCTAAGATAGTGCTGGCTTGTTGTTTGTGTAGACAAAGGCTGTTGATTTTTGAGCATTGACCCTGTATCCAGCAACACTGCCAAATTTGGTAATTAAGTCTAGCAGTCTTTTGGTTGAGTTTTTAGGATCCTCTAGATAGAGTATCATATCATCAGCAAATAATGACAGTTTAACTTCTTCCTTTCCTATCTTTATTCCTTTTATATCTTTGTCCTGCCTGATTGCTATGGCTAATGTTTCCAGTACTATATTGAACAAGAGTGGTGACAGCGGGCATC
>PVIC010004947.1:0-20308 GCA_004025085.1 Thryonomys swinderianus | reverse complement strand
TCTGACCTTAGTGTAAAAGGTTTCAGTTTTTGCCCATTGAGTATGATGCTGGCTGTTGGTTTCTCATAAATAGCTTGCATTAAATTGAGATAAAGTCCATCGATTCCAATTCTCTGTAGGGTTTTGATCTTAAATGGGTGCTGGATTTTGTCAAATGCTTTTTCTGCGTCTATTGAGATAATCATATGGTTTTTGTCCTTGAGTCTGTTAATATAGTGTATTACATTGATTGATTTACGTATGTTGAACCAGCCTTGCATCCCTGGGATAAATCCGACTTGATCAGGGTGTATGATTTTTTTGATAACTCTCTGTATCCTTGTTCATAGCAGCTCAGTTTGTGATAGCTCAATTTTGGAAACAACCCAAATGCCCATCAACAGGAGAGTGGATAAAGAAGATGTGGTTTTTTAATAAAATTGAGTATTACTCTGCCATAAAGAATGACAAGATTGATCCATTTAGGTGCAAATGGAGATACCTGGAGGATATACTATTAAGTGAAATCAATAGATTACAGATAGCCAAATTCCAGATCTTCTCTTTGACATGAACACCTGTAGATGCAAATGAGCTCTAGAAAGTATGACAGCTCTTATAGAGTGGGAAATTTCCATAGGAAATTTGGTGTGGGAATGTAATGAGGGGAAGGAATAAATATGATATAGAAAGAAAATAAAAGAGTATGTATAAAGGGGGTGGGGAGGTGTGGATGGGTAAGGATATGGGTAAAAATGAGAATTAACTTGTGTCATATACTGGTACAAATTCCCCAATGTTATATGTGATTGTGAGATGTATATAAATTGTACCAATAAAGAATTCAATTAAAAAAAAAGATAGTGCTGGCTGAGTGAGTGAGTGAGTGATAGTGTGTATGTGTGTGTGTGTTTACAGTCCCAAACACTTACAGGTTTTATCTGACCCAGGGTGGAATCTTCTTGTGTAAGTTGTTTAACATAAGGACTTCTTTTCAGAAAAGTTAAGTTAGTTGCATGGGAAGGTTTGTTTGTTTGAGCCTGAAAATAGAGCTAGTGTCCCCAAGTGTTTCACAGTAACATCCTGTGTGCCAAGAAGTTCCACCTAACTTTCCTTCTAAATGTTTGCTTTTCCCCCAACTGCCGCATCCTCATCTCAACCTTTTGTTTCCCCCCTTGCTTTATGCAGTGTGAGTAGCAGATCATCGTTTCTGAGCTGCAAAGCACAGACGCTGAGGCAGAGTTGTGCTCTCTGATCTCAGGCAAAGGCCTGGCTGCTTCCCAGCCACGTGGCCTCGGGATGGTCACCTGCTCTCAGGCCCCTGAATGGTCAGATGGGTATGGCAGTGCTGCCTACCACAGAGTTCTTAGGAACATGAGATGAGATCCGGTGGGCAAAATGCTTATCACAGTACCTACAATTAGCAGGTGCTAAATAAGCATCACCGGTTACTCATAACTGGCCTTAAGTAAAGGTCTGTGGATCAAACGTGGTAGCTCACACGTGTCATCTCAGCACTCACTTGGGAGGCTGAGGCAGGAGGATTGTCACAAGTTCAAGCCCTGCCTGGGCTAGATAGTGAGATCATTTAAGCCTTAACTACCCAGCCAGACCCTGTCTCACAACAAGAACAGCAGTGTCCTAAGTTCATCTTATACTTCTTCTCTTCATGTAAATATCAGAAATTACCTCAGTAAAATGGGGCCTTTAAACATATAAATTGGACAGTAATTGGTGGTAGATAAGTAGTAGTGGTTTATAAGAATAACAGAATCATATAATATTTCTGAAACATTTTGCAGCGACACTTCAGGTAACCCTAAGTGGGGGCCTGACTGAATGGAAATGTTTTTACAAATGGTATTCAGTTTGGGGAATTTCATAACTCAGTTTAAGGTTGAATTGTTTTAAAAATTGGAAAAATGGCAGCATCATAGCAGAGATTTCAATGATTTGGAAGAGAAAAACTAACACAGTAAGACGGGAGCACAAGAAACTCTGTCAGTGAAGTAGTCAGCCGCTGTGTAAAGAGGAGAACTTTGGATGTGGAAAAGTAGGGCGCATTTCTCTAGAGTTATTTGAAGTAAAAGATGCAAATTACCAGCCAGCAGCTTTCATCTTGAGAACACCCAGCAGGTAGAGCACTGCGATATAAGATTTTTCACACGGGACCTCCACGTATTGAATAAATACACTCTAACAGGTTTTGTGATGAAAGTGCTTCATTCATCCCAATGTCCCAGAAACCAACAAAGTTGTGAAAGCTGGAGTGGGGGGTGGAGTTGGAAAAATAGGCATCACCAGAACAATCAGACAGGCGAACTCCAAGGAAACTCAGAGGCTTCCTCATGATGCTTAACTCAGTGGCGGCTCAGACAAAGCTCTTACTTGAACATACTCACCGAGAAGGACATGCAGCTATCCCCGATGCTTCATCACTGGCTGCATAAGCTCTGCGAACATAGGCTGAACCAAGTGAATCAACAACCTTCCTTTACATGTAGCCTCAATGGGTGCTGGCTCAGTAAGTTAAAGTCTGCTGGGCATAATGAGCTTGTGGTGCTTTTTGACGCATTGTGCTTATTTTGTAGAAGAGATTGCTACAAGGAACATCGGTGTTTTAAGATAGGAATAGATGTTAACAAAAATGTCAAAAGGCTTCTGTAGGCAAATCTGTTTGGATTATGCTGGCTTATGCAGTATTAAGTAGACTTCTAGACTATAGAACTTGGGAGACAATATGCTTGTATGTTCTGCAAACCAACACAAAGGTTAATTTACAAGTGAAATAAGGATAATTGTTTCACTATTAGAACATCTCACAGACTTACTGTTCGATCCAATATAGCACTGGAAATTTCGCAATGGGCCAGAGTTTTCATGGTCATTAGAGCAAAAGACCTAAAAAGTGTGCAATCTGCAATAATTTGTCATTTTGTCAAAATATGGAGCTCAGATTTCAGGCTCTCTGAAGGTCACTAATCAGTGAAATCAGCTGTTCCCCAGATACTCTGTTTTTCTTCTTGGTGGTGTTACCTTTTTGAAGTAATAAAGCATAGTGTGGTTTTCTGTAAAAAAGATACCAGGAGAAAGTCAGCGGATGGTTGCTGAGAATAACTGAGTGAACTCAAACTCCTCCTAAGAAAATCAGAGCCAAAACTAAAGACTGTAGAGATACTAGAAAGAGGAAAATTGAATGTGAACCTGGATAGAAACTTGCCCACCACGTGATTTATGAGGAAAAGAGGAAGGACACTAAAGAATAGGTTACAGTAAGTACAAAAACAGCTCTAATAGAAATGCACCTCTCTATATTAAAAAAGAAAAAAAAACTTTACTGAAAGATGTAAATTTAAATGAAAATGGGTACTTTGTCTATAGGGTGATTGCAGGAAAATCATGGTGTTCCAGATAAGAGAATGGGGAATTCAACATCCTCATGAACTAAGTGTCCCTGTAACTGTCAATTTGGGGATTCCTAACAATTTCGCTGATTTATCCTGTGCCAGTATCAATAATCCTGCTTCTGTGGGAATCTGTCTTGCCATTTCAATGCCTAGAACATGCATCAGAAAGATAGAACAATCATCTCCTTTCCAGATGAAGAAAGTGAGACTGAGAAGGATGAAGGCGTGAGACCGCATCACAGAGACCAGTTCTTGCTTTCAGATTCTCTCTTCTCTGTATGCTCTGTCATCAAACCAGCAAAGGACTTCCTAACCCGGATTAGTAATTGAGTCACCATTTCTAGCTTTTGATGTCAATACCCCACATCCTCCATTTTAACATACAGCATTCAGTATACAGAGGGTGATCAGAATATACAGTGAATGCTTCAATTTAAGGAAAACATTAGATTAAGAGACACATTATTAAGAACTGTTGAAGTGAGGGTGTATTTTGAATATTTTTAAGGGAATTAAAGGCATCGCGTCTTCTATAATTTTTTAAAAACAATTATTCACCATGTTTTGTGATGATACCTCATAGTCTGATTAGTTATAAAATGAAACTGCCCTATCAACAAACTCCTCAGTATTTGTCTTTATGTTTTATTGTTACATTAAGAAACTCAGTGAGACAGGTCAGTGAAGCTGACTTATATAGATGGAATGAAAGATACAACACATCTTGTATCATTAGGGAAAAGCATCTGAAAACAGTAAGATATTTCATACCTTGCTAGAAGCCATCATTCTGAATGTAGACAAGGCCAGGTCCATAAAAACACGTACTTTTTGGGAAGGTGGGAAAAGAATAGCTAATGTTGCAAGAACATTTCAGTGGTGGTGGTGTTCTATAAAGCTAAACCCTTTGGCAATTTGGCCCTCAAAAGAGTTGAGGTCTGGAGACGTAGCTCAATGGTACTGTGCACCTGCCTGGCAAGCACAAGGTCCTGAGTTCAATCTATGGTACCATAAATAAATACATACATACATACATACATACATACATACCTATATACACCAACAAGCAAAACCCAAAATTCCCACAAAACTCTGCTGGAGATTTAGCTCAGTGGTTCTGGTGCCTGCCTCGCAAGTGCAAGGTCCTGAGTTCGATCCCTGGTAACCACATAGAATGCTGGGCGTGGTGACTCACGCCCACTGTGAGCCATCAATACCACATACCACAGTGCCGGGCATGGTGGCTCACGCCTGTCATCCCAGCACTCGGGAGGCAGAGACAGGATTGCTGAGTTTGTGGCCGCTTGCCTGGGCTACATAGTGAGCTCAGGGCCAGCCTGAACTACAAAGCAAGACCCTGTCTCAAAAAAACAAAACAAAACAAAACAAACAAAAACTCTGCACATGGGTGTTTATAGCAGCTTTGTGCATAACTTCCAAAACTTGAAAGCAACAAAAATGTTCTTCAGTACATAAGTGGGCACCAGGTGATGAAATATTACTCAGCACTGAACATGAACTATCAAGCTATAGGAAGATATGGTATGGAGGGAGCATGCATTCATGTTACTAAGTAAGAAAAAAAACTGAAAAGAACCTCATAATGTATGATTGAAGGACATCCAATATTCTGGGAAAAGCCGTGGGGAGTGTAAGAGGAACAGTATTTGCTAGAGTCTAGGGGAGAGGAGGTGAATAGATAGGACTCTCAGGGAAGCAGAACTACTCTGCAAGATGTTGAAAGGATGGACATGTGGGAGGAGAGTGTCCAGGTGTGTAGAGTGCACTGAACCAAGCATGAGCTTCATGTGGATTGTGACTGTGGAACAACAGTGACTCAGTATGGCTGCTTTGACTGTGTACATGTGTGATTCTGGTGGGGAGATTGATGAGAAGGAAGCTTATACATGTGCAGAAACAGCAGATATATGAGAACTGTCCATACATTTGGCTCCACTTAGCTGTGGAAATAAAATACTCTAAAAAATAAAGTCTATCTATCTATCTATCTATCTATCTATCTATCTATCTATCTATCTATCTATCTATCTATCTCTGTATCTGTGTATGTTAGTATGTGTCTGTCTGTCTGTCACATCTAGCATACTCATAAGTCTAGGTCATGTTTTCTCTTAAATGTTAACCTTTGCCCAAACCTAAGAATCCACTAATAGTATGTGACGTTCAGCATTTATTTGTTTCATCACAGTGGGCAGCAAGTCTTAGGTAATCACAGAGGATTATGGATACGCCTTGAAACCATACTGCTAAGTGCAGTCATTCAGACACAAGCTTAGAAGTTGCGTGCTTTCTCTTATATGAGAAATGAAAAGTATAGATAAATAGCAAAAGGAAAGATAAGGAACTAGAGAGGTCTTTCTCAAATAGGCAGGGAGTTGGGAGAAGGAGGGAGGAGAAGAGAGAGAAAGGAAAGGGGCTGAGAAAGGCCTTAAACAGTGTTCTGTAAACAAACAAGTTCCCCAGAAAGGATGTAAACAGTATGAACTGTGAAAAGTAATAACAGAAATGATAAACACACAAGTGACAAGAAATAAATGCATAGGAAAATTGTCCAAAAAAAGCCAAACAGTTTTTTTAATTGAATTCTTTATTGGTACAATTTATATACATCTCAAAATCACGTATAACATTGGGGAATTTGTACCAGTATATGACACAAGTTAATTCTCATTTTTACCCATATCCCTACCCACCCACACCTCCTCACCCCCTTTATACATGCTCTTTTATTTTGCCAAACATTATTTTTATGGAAAAGCATGTGGTGTTTAAAGCCTGGTCTGCAGTAGACTTTTAGAAAAAAAAAACTAGAGATGCCTGTGGGCTCCCCTGATGTCTCACAGTGAGACCACACCTTCTCCCTGGGTCCTTGACCTCTCTCCCTGCACACATCGCAGTGTCCCCTTAGCTGGAGAGAGCTGAGGGCCTCTAGAAATTCTTATTAAATCTCAGCCACAGTCCACGGGCAGTAGAGTGGCAAGCATGTGCCTGAGGGGCCATCGAGAATCTGTAGTGTGGACTCCCAGCCTGGGCTTCATTTTCTTTCATCTCATTATGAGATCGGGACTTTGAATTGTCCAAATCATCACTGTCAGTGGGTCACCCAGGATACTGCTCTTAACGTGCCAGGCATTTTCTGAGCAGTGTACATGTGAGGCTTTAACCCTCACAGAAACTTCTGTGACATATGTGTTATCTACATTTTACTAATGAGGAAGCTGAGTGAGAATGAGATAGAGACCGAGCATATTATTTGGGATCACACCACTAATGCTCAAGGAAACAGGCGTTTGAAGCCAGACATTCTGATTCTAGTTGTTCTTACGCACCTTGTCACATGCCTCCCCTCACGATAAACTAACTTTTGTTATGTGAACCAGTGAAAGAAACTGTACCTAGAGATTTGTGTTTATGAACTGGATTCCGTACCTGAAAAGCACAGGGCATCCCGTGTATACATTGATGTAGTTACAGGCATAGGGATGGCAGAGTGAGATGTTTTGGAGCCCTGGACTAGTTCATTCCCTGCTCCACAAGGGCCATGGCTGCCGGGAGTCTTGCAGAGGGACAGGTTGAGGGCCGGAGAGGCTACTTGGCTGAGGAGATTCCAGAGAATGATCATCTAGGCTTTCATCCAGTAACCTCTTTCAAGGTGGAAATGTGAAGAAACTAGTCATTTTTCTCCTCAAGATCTGGCTTTCGATCCAGAGAAACTTTCAGTGGTTACAAGAGAAAATTCAGAGTTCAGTTGGCCCACACATGGCTGAACCCAGAAGGAGTAAACTGTAGGCTCCACGGCTGAGTTCTCTGGGGCTCCCTCATCTCCAGAATGAGTCTGAGTCCAGCCAGTTCTGGTGATATGGTGCTGCCCTCTCACATCTCTGCATTTTACCATACCCTGCTCCTCTTCCCCATTCTCTAAGCTTGCGCTACTCGAGTTCCTCCATAGAGAACAGCCGTGGCTGATACATTAAACGCTGGAGCATTTCTGAGGTAACGCCAACGCTAAGTACTAGGATTTGCCTGGTAGGAAAAGCACGATCATATTACTGAAGAAAGGCCCAATGACCACCAGAAGGAGGGTTTCCGTATTGGACTAAGAACAAATCAGCAGCTCTTGGCTCTCCTTTCCCCCCTTTTAGATGGTTGAGAACACACTGGTCTCCTTCCTTTTCTACCTCTCAATCTTGTTTTAGAGGACCCAGTCCTGCTTGGATTTCTTCCCCAGACAGATTTCAACATTGTTCAAAAATAATAACAGATGATGAAATTGTTATAGCAAAGCAGGCTGTCAAGAGTCCAGGCCAACTTGGAATTAGCTAACTCAGTGTGGACCCTTGTATTTCTCTGCTTCCCCCAGCCTTGGGCTCACAGTGTCTAGTTAAATTGGAGCAGATGGCTGGTTTCCACTTTCAGACAGACACCATCTTTGTAAAGGAAGACTCCAGATACTAAGTACTATTTGCAGATTGCCTTACGGTTTGCATAACACATTCTCATTTTGCTCCAAAACATATTTATTGGTTAAAGAGATTGAAAGAGAATAAACGAAGATAGAACTTCCAGGGAAGCTGTCTGCCTGCAAGGGTCTCAGGCTCCCGGATTACAGCTCAGCACCAACTCAGAGTGCAGTGTGGGTGTCCCTTTGTGGCTAAGTGGCACTAGAAAGTGCTCAGTATTTGGGGCCCAAGGGTGACTCTGAGCTGCTGCAGGTGCCTTCTCTGTTCCAGACCTACTGAGTAAAAGATTCCTGTAGGCCAAGAAGGCCTATTCATTGCAACCTTGAGACTGGGAGCAATATGCATGATCATTACTGTGTTTGCTTTTCTTTAAAGATGCATTCTTCCTAGGGACTGAAGACCCCTTTGATTAATACTGAGGAGTCTGTTTTCATTAGGATAAGGAGAGGGCAGTTATGTGTCTTGGAAGCAAACAGGCTAGGTATGAGTCCTTTCTCTGCTACTATTAATCTTGGAGCTCAGAATTCAGTTTTCCCTCTATAAATAAAAGAAACAGTAGTGCTCATCTATAGGGTTTCTGTTAAGATTAAATGCGATTATGCACAAAAATGTACAACCTAGTATTAGAAGCTTCCAAATACACTCTAAGTGTTGATCATTACTACCTCTCCATGCCTTTGTTTGCTCAGTCATGACACATGAGGTAGAAATGCTCCAAGTATGCCAGGCACCAAGATCTCGGGTACAGATAGAGAACAGAAAGCTCAAAATATGAACCTTTTTCATATTTCAAAAAAAGTCATACTGCTTTCATTTGAGCTTTGCTGTACCACTATTTAGGTGGTATCCTTAGACCAGTCATGGCAAACCTATGGCTCGTGTGTCCCAGCAGGCTGTTTGGATCATTGAAAGCTCTAAAAAGTTTACCATCACTTCTGTGCAAGAAAATTACTTTACTTCTCTGCAGAATGGGGAATAGTAACAGACCCTTCAGGGTTGTCTTGAAAGTGGATGGAGCTCACTGAAGCCATTTGCAAAAATAACACTATCAAATAATAAGTCCTTTAATTTCTATCACCACTTGCTATGTATAATAAAGTCTCGTAGAGAGAGCTAACAGAGATGATACAATTACACATTTACAATTAAACAAAAATGTAACACAATGTAACACTAAAATAGGACACCATCTACAGACAGGGGAAGTCATTTATATCTACTGAAAGATGGGTGACCAGGAAAGTAGATCCCATTACAGATGGGTTTTCAGTAAATGCACCCTCCAAGATATGCGTGTGAGTCAAATTCTAGTATATAAAGGGAATCCGGTGTGCAGCACTGCCCCACCCGTTGGCATGTAATGGGGTCCGAGTGGACAAGTGCAGGGAGAGAGGTTGTTGGTTGTCACCTCTTGCTTCTAAACTCTGTTGTCTGGGGACCAGATGGAACTCTGAGCTGAGTGGGTTTTGTTCCTCCTCACTATTTCCTCAGGTGGGAAAAGCATATCTTTGAGGGACACACTGTCCAAGGCTTAGAATTGTCAAGGCAAATGTGTTCATTAATTTATTATGTGGTTTGGGATATGCAGGGGTAGGACAGGTAAGGCTAAGTCATTTATAGTATCCCTTCCAGTGCAGAGATTAGGGTTCTAAAAATGGTAAAATCCAAGTCTTTGTACCATAGTCAGTCTTTTATTTTTTTTTAGCCAAGGTAATGTTTTGAAAATTAAAATAGAGATGATATGAACTCCTTAGGAAATGGGAATTTAAAGATACAGTTTTCTGTCCCAAAAGACTTTAAATGTTTGTGGAAAAAATATCTTAGTGAAGAGCATAAGAATAGAATCGAGATATCAGTAATCAAGCCAGTTGATGTCAAGGTCTTTCAAGTTAATGAGGTTTATCGAGTGTTGAATTCTACTGAATAGTTCAGTCTGATATCTTTACTGTTCTTTCCAGTATAATTCATCTCAAGTATTTTAAAATTCACTCAGCTTCATTTCAGCTAGACAGTTAATGTCATGAACTTGTGCAAGATTGCTGTGAACTTCCATTTTTAATTGGGAATACGGAAGGATAAGGACGAAGTTACAAATTCATTGATTTACTTTAAAGAGAGCTAAGGGTTTATATCAAAGTTGTACCATTTATCCCAACATGTTTATAACATTTGAATTGATAAACACATAAAGTGAATTCCTTTTCATGAGGAATTCAAAAATGAAAACTCAACCAGGCTTACTCTAGACTCATGATCAATAAGAATTTATGTTCATTATTATGACCATGAAGAACCATACGATTTTGAATTATCTTTCAGATTATCAAAAGGATATTAAATCATGCAAAACATCTTTTAGTGTCACACAGCCTAGTGTTAAAGAATTGATTTTCTGGATCTGGTACACATGGCTACCTTTTATTAACCAGAATTGAAAAAGCCACCAGCTTTTAAGTGGTTTCAAATGATTTGTTCTGTAGAACTTTGTCTGCTAACTGCAAGCTTGGACTGCTCTCTTCTCATAGAAATAGTGATTTAAAAGTGTTTAAAAATTCTGTTTTCTGCAAAAGTTTAAAAGAGCTTCATTATAAAATAAATAAAAAAGGAAAGCTTTCTTGTTTCTACTAATAATTAATGACCACTCTATGGATACTTTTCTTTCCCCATTCATATTTATTTATATGAAGTTTGCATATGTGAATAAACACATGTGTGGGAACATCACCGTACACATCAGTACACACACTGACTGCTATCTGGCAGTCATGTAACGAGTGAGGTTTCCATGGGCCCAGGGAAGGGCCTTGCTTCTGTTAACTGATTGACCATATCAGAGAATACTTACTGCTGGGTAATTTGATGGAGCCCATATGGATTTTTCCCGTGGCATAAAGGATCATTTGAGAAAATAAAACATCATTATGTAATGCAAAAATATATGAAGAAATAATTAAAACTGAAAAACACCACTGCACTGAACACCTACATAACTCTTATGTCTGCCCATGTCTTCACCACTGACCTTATGTGTCAAGATTCAGAATTCCTGCCCTGACTGAATTATGAGAAAAAAGAGATGCCAACAGAAAGAGAAAGGAAGCATGGATGGCAAAGGCAGGTGCCTCGCAAGTCAGATCACACGGAGTATATAGTCTCCCTGGTGTTTGGTTGAGTAAGTTCTGTTTTCATGGCACTAAAATTCCGACCTTATGTCCCAGAGAAGCTGTACTGGGTGCACAGAGCTCTGCTGGGGATAATCAGTAGTGTCATCTTCCTGCACAGTTCTGCTCTACTGCAAATTAAATTCACCTGTCTCATTTATCTGGAAAGCTGTTGTTAAAAAGAATACTGTAGTAAGGTATTAATAAATTTCAAAACATGGCTGTTAATAAAAATGTGTTGAACATTAAATGGATGCCTTTTGATTTTTGTAGAATTTAGAAGAAGTTAAATTCAATGTCCATTCTTGCAAGTAAATGTTGTACATAAAAGTGCTCTTTTAACAAATAACCTTGCATAGGGGAACAGTGTAAAACTGCCACAATACGTGTTGTGATCCTGAAGTCCTGAGGTAGAACTTAGCCATTAGAGACTGCTGAAGTTTGCAGTTTCTGACATTGGTATTTGATCCTCTATACTTTCTGTAAAACTGAGAAATGTGTGGGGCCTTAGGGACCATCTGATGGAATGAATCCTGTCAGGAAAATGGCACAGCGGTTTGGCATCATGGAATGTTTCTTTTACCTAAAATACTAAACCACTGAAAATTGGGAAATGGGGAGAGAGAACAGAAAACTTAGGTAGCTTTTACAGAACTATGTTCTGGTTATCATAAGATTTTCATGATCTAATTTGGGTTTGGGTCAGGATGGGGCATTTTCCCCCTAAGAAAAATTCATCTAATGGGAAAAAATTTTAAAACAGTTTGCTTTCTCTGCAACCTTGAATGAATGCATCTGTGACCTAAAGTAGGGGTCGGTATATCTTTCCTGCCAGAGCCAGTCAGCTCAGTTTATTCCTGGATTCCTCGATAAGGCTCCTTTTTCCTTCCTTAAAGAGCATGAGGTTTCTGAGTTTTATGGCATAAACCCAAAACCTTCCTGCCAAATGGTCAGACTCTGTTCTCTGCTCCCCAGTTGGCCCTCTGAAATAGTCTTGGTGATGGAAGGATTCAGTGTGCTGGATGAATTTACTTTTGTCACCATGAACCTGCAGTGAAAACTGCTAGATGCGTTTTAGTGCTGGATCTCATACTACCACAAGTTGGGCTAATGGCCTTTGCACTCAAGAAAGATTTGTTGTTTAAATATATTTGGCCAATCCTAATAAAAATCCCTCTTTTCTTCCTGCATTTCCTTTACTGTAAGATTTTCTTTAAGCTTTGAGACTGCTGCATCTTACAAGAAGAACTAGGCAGGTGGCAGAATAAGCTTACAGGTAGCACAGTCATTCCCAAATCCTTTGGTTTTAAGAACTGAGAAAATGCAAAGCCTATGCTCTTAGAGATCATTTCTATAGTTAGGTGAAGTGTGGAACTTAAGGGAACCAGACTCTGGAATCCCACTGTGCTGTTAGCCTAGGGACTGAGCACAGGACCTGTCTACAGCTGAATGAACTAAATGCCTTTGAGTGTGAGTTTTATGTCATACTGAAAATGTAATTCAGTGCTAAACTATCAAACCATTTATTTTTCTTAATAAGAAATTTTAGAAGAAAAAGTGGTGTGCAAAACATTTGATATTTAAGATACAGTTTTGTCATAAAAATAAAATTATGTATATGGTATAGCTTGCTAGTTTCATGAGTTTTGACAGATAATTTCTCTGTACTTACTTTCTTCATCTAAAGACAAGGAACAGAAAGTACTGCTGTCTTACAGGGTTTATGAGGATTCAGTGATATAATAAAATGTGAAGTACATTTAATCATGCCTGTTATGGAGCAAAATATCTCAAGAAAGGTTAGCTACTAATATTATTCAGATTAGCTTCTGATGTTTGTTTCACATACATTATTCACTTAACCTTATTCTGTTAATATATTTCTCTTTGGCAGTGTAATCAGCATGTTTGCAGTTTTAATGATTCATTTATGTGTTTATCATGCCCTACTTATTTCTAAAATAATTTCAAGATATTCCATGTCGTATGATAGAGATAAATTGAAAGCAGAAGCTATTTGTATGAAATAAAGCAAGCAAATAATTACAAAGATGAAGGAATAATTTTAATGACCTAGATTACTAACAGCTATTTTAGAGTCTTGGGCTTTGTTCTGAACTATCCACAAAAAGGGAAAACAAAAAACCAAAAATGAATTATGGCACTTCTGCTGTTGTAGTAAGGGAAGCATGTGGCTTCTTAAACCTATTTGTTGCCTTGTACTGCTGTGTGAATGGAGAGCACTGGTTTTTTGTAAGAGATGTTTAAAAACCTCGTAAATCATATTTTCTTTACCAACATCATGAAAGTAAATCAAGTTATATATTTTTTAATTTAATTCTGACACACTCATGTTTTTTTCTTACGTTCCATAAGCTGAAGTATTTGAATTAGCTATGGTACTATCTTGTTATGAACATTCCCTGATATTGCTTGGGAATTTAATTATTCAATTTATTTTTCACATTTACAGTGTAAACATCCATTAAGGAGTATTTAGCTAATTATTTTTCTTCTATTTTTATTTATTTGGATGTGCTTTACTTTTAGCAAAATTATAGTAAGTGCTAAAATTTCTCATTAAATACTAGTAGATTACAGAGAATTTGAATTGGTTCATTTTTATGTCTAATTTTCTTTCCAGTTGTCTTTCCTTTTCCTAGAAGGAATACATCACTAGAATAGCTTTTACACTTGTCATGCAAGATTACTGTTACTTTTTACTCATAGACGTATCTGGATGGAGTGGAGACAGAAGATACATTTTCTTGATTTAAAATGGAAAGAGAAGAAGATGGGATATTTGAAATTTGAATATATAAGTCAGTATACATTTGTTGAGAATTATTAAAGGCATTGACTTGCCTTCAGTGACTATAAAATTAAGCCAATTTTAATTTTCTAAATCTCTACAATCTAGGAAAAATGATACAAAACAATACAAGATTTGTAAGAATGGGACACATTTAATACTTTTTTTCTCGTGTAAAAATACATTGTCTAAAGGTAAACATATGTGCAAGTACTGAAAGGAGAAATTGTGTGGTGGAAGATTATTACCATAAATAGGACAAAATAAAGGGGGAAAAATCCTTGGCAAAGGTATTTCTTGTGAAATTCCCTTTTCTGATCATGAGTGGAGGCCGCCTGTTCCCTTGTGAGCGGAGGGCAGGGAGCCTGGCGGTCTCTTCTTTCGGGTTTGCTGCTTTGAGACCTGATGAAGTCCACAGAGATAAAAATCGCAGTGAAGGAACTTGTCCTCTCATTAATTTTCTATCATCGAAGGCCTTTCCCATCTGTTAATTAAAGCTGACTTAACAAGAACCCTTCTAGCTGCCGTTATCCCATTTTTAGAGAACAAAAAGAAAGAGATTATTGGACAGGTTATAAATTATTTAGATTAAGATGGGTAGAGAATAAAATGCAAATGTTAAATCTTTACTGTCCTTTCAATCTTTCCTTCTACATTTTAGTGTTTCAATATACCAGGTATATGTGTGGTAGTGTGTGTGTGTGTGTGTGTGTGTGTGTGCGCTTGTGTAGCTACAGTGAGGCTGTGTGGTACCACCGATAACACTCTGTGTCTGAGAACGAATGACAAAGATCCTGTGTCTGTCAGAGATGCTCTTTGGCCCTCGTAATAATAACACACTTGACATTCTGTTGTACTTTGTACCCGAGTTTTATTTCATTTATTAGAACATTAACTCTTGAGTCTATGAGTAATTTGCTGACTTTACTTTTTTAATTAACAGTTTATTTTTATTTTTGATGCCTTAAACTGTCAGGTTGGAGATTGTAAGTGGGCTTTCTGGTGGAAAGTGGGGCAGATGAACTTCAGAGGTCTCTTTTACCACCCAGAATTCATTATCTTCTCATCTCCTGTTGCTCCAAAGTTCTTTTCGTAATGAAGCTCAGAGTCACAACGCTAAAGAGGTGCATGATTAGTACAGAATTTCTGGATTCTTTACAGCGACAGAAGTGACACGTCCAATGTTTCGATGACTTTTGGTTTGATAGATCATTACACCCTCACAGGATACCTGGGCTTCTCATTTCTCAAGGTTTTGTACGTCTCTTCTGGTATGTGAACAATTTATCGTGGCACGCAGCCTTTGTCACAGCAAAGTAGTTACTATTGTTTTATGTTCATTATCTTGGAATAGAACACTGAAAAATGCAATTGCCTGGGAAACTCTAGCCATGTCATGTCCCAGTGTCGGCGAAAATCAACTGCCTTCTATTGTCATGTTTGCTGAAAGAGTGTCTTTATGATGTTTGTGGGGGCAGATTTGCTTGTGGTCTCATTTTTGGAGCCAGCTGTTTGGAATGACGTCCATCGTTCTGGATTTCCTGGCTGGCCTTCCTGTGACCTTCGTGTGATCTTGTGTTCCAGGGAGAAAACAACAGAGGCAGGTTTTATGTCAGTGATGATTTAAGTTATGCTAAAGGCTTTTATAAGACCCTAATCATAGAAAACAAGTTCAGATCAATACGGATATAAAAATGGCCTATTTGTTTTCTACCACACATATATCCCAGGAAAGCTTAACCACAGGATACATGCCCAGGCTAGCACGATGAGCAGCACACTTTCAGAGCTGGTGACCTTCCTAGTGCTGTCTATGAAGTTTCAAAATTGTCCTTACCTGTGTGTATTTGATTTCAGAGAGATTCAGATTTACAGGCCTTGGTGCTCCATTAGTTGAAAATAAATTTCTAGACTTTGGGAACAACCAAAACTCTATGTTAGCTTTTACCTTGGTGTAATGACATTGACTATTTGCAGTATTATGGTTACGATATTGTCTGGTTCCCAGATGCGAGGCAAACTTTGTATGTAAGCTCATCAGGCTGTGGGGCAAGTAGTAGTGTTTCCATTTATTCATGAGGACACTGAAGCATTGTCGTGGTCAGCGTCTTGCTCAGGGCCACAGCCGTGAGCAACCAGGCTGGAATTCAAGCCAGTCAGTCTGAACTTTCTGAGAGGATTCTTACTGCCTGAGATAGTACAATATCCTGGGGTGCCTTTTGAAGCATCACGAAAAATACCTTCCTGTGGAGACAGTTTCATTTCTAATACTACATCATATTTTACTGAATGACAGTATGTGTTAACTATTTAAATACAAACTCTCTATTAGTCAGAACCCATATTTGTTAACTAGAAATCCCCATTTCTCTGTCACACTGAATAAAACTTAACTTTATGTTGTGTGAGTATCTTTAAAACATGGCCAGGGGACACATTTCCACTGCAGGGAGATTGTTAATCCTGTTTACCATGGCTGTGATGGGAAAGGATATATGTGCTCTTTTTTCTACCAACAAAAACAGAAATGCTTAGCAAATCGAGTGGTTTCCGTTTCATGTAAGGTGCTGCGGAGACCCCAGGTGCACCTGCACTCAGCCCGTGCCTTACGGGACTCCCTGAGGTGGGGCCAAGAGCGCAGCCAGCTTTCCCGGCGCTGGGCCAAAACACCTGACACCTGCTCAGAGGTGGAGGGGTTGGTGTGGGCTCACCTCTTCAGAAGCTTCAGTCTGTTGTTATCACTTCACGGGCACCAACTTCTCAGTGGTGGAGCCCAGCAGAGGGAATCTGCTCAGCTCATGCTGACCAGGGGAAGAGCACAGGGGAAGGACACCGGAGAGGGTCCTGGGCCAGGTGCCCCCTGCACAGTGACACCCAGGTGGGCCACTCGGGCACACCCAGAAGTATGTTTGCCCATCTCTAGGGGTCTCTTAAGCCAAACGAGAATAAATCACACCAAGGGACTTGGGAAGTTCAGAAGAATTAGCTGGTTAGGAATCTGTTGTGTGTCCTTGTGCCAGATTCCTCGTGGCACACTGCACCCTTGATTCAGGGAGTTGGTACTGCTATGTGATTGCAATGCCTTCTGTTGTACGTCATTTTCAAGTGAACAGAGTATATCTGGTTGGGAATTTCCAAACAAAAACCACATCTTGTTTAAAATTCAGTGTTTTTCCATTATTGCCCTTTGCTAAAAGGAGGACTGTATCAGCAATAGAGGATACTGCAGGGCCCTTGCTGGGTGAGGTGCAGATCCGATTTAGGCCATTGGCTCCCAAAAGGCAGAGACCCATGACATTTTATAATGCCAGATCTGTGAGGGACGGTCTGTTATCTTTCATCAGTTTCCTTCTCTAGAACTACACCCATGTATTGAAGAGTGAGCTTGGTGCACAAGAAATAATCTGTTTGCTAAAGGTATTAATCGTCATTGCTGAAAAATAAGATTTGTGTTCCAGAAATTCACTTTATGAGTAGTTACTTTCTCAGACTGCATCTCTTTCATAAAGTGGCTGTCCGTTGTGTGCCTGTGTGAGTGGTGGCAAATGCCAGTCTTTCATTGTCTCATGTTTATTTATCCTCATCGAGTCCTTTGAGATTTTTGTGATGCTGATTCAAACAGGAAAAGGTTGGCAGTCAGGTGATGGAGGCTCTGGGGAAGGGAGGCTGGGTACTTGGTCTCACAAGGCACGTGGTCTTGCAGGTGGCGGCGGGAGAGTCATGGCACGCAGGTGCAGGGATTGGCAGCAAGGGCAGGACTGGGAAACACCAATCACCTCAACCTACCACGTCTGTAGGTGGGGCTTCCAGTTACCTGGGGCACTTGGGCCACGTGGGACCCCCACCCCCTTAGCTGCTGGGCTGGGTGTGTTTACTGTGCAGCTATTGCAAAAATAGGCAACAGAGTTCTGACTCCCTTGTGTCTACGTGGGACTTGTGAGCAGACGTAGAGTAAGTTTCTCAGTGAATTAGCGGATTGGGTTAACTTTTTCCTTTTTCATCCCTTCATTCCTTTTGTCACTTTGTGAGTCAAATAAAAGACAAGAAACCTCCATTTGCCTTTTCTCAGTCTTTGAATTAACTGTCATAAGTTATTGGTAATTTTATGACGCGTGGTAGCTGTTCACATGAGCCACATCTTTCTACAAAGCCACATTTTGTGCCCCTACAATACATGGTATATCAGCCTCTTCCTTGGGAATTAGCAGAAAACAATGAAAAGAAAATAAAGCTCAGTGGCAGAGTAGGATGCCCCATCCCTCTTGGTGACAGGTGCCCAGTTGTTCCTCTTCTCTACCCGTCGCAGGCAGGGTGTGGCTGTGGCCCATGCTTTCTCAGGAGACAAGAGAGAAAAGACTTGTTCTTGCACAATGCGATGGTGGTTTGGAGTCTCCAGTGCTGCGTTCTGCTCTGCTCGCTGAACCTCCCACCGAGCCACCTGCCCTGGGCTCCTCTGCGGTGTCTCTGCTCATCCCATGCTCATCTTTCATAATGGTAGATGGATTTTATCATGGTGGAAGCTCCCCGGGTACCTGTCCTCTGTAACAGCTAATGTCTGCATGTGGAGGTCTTGAAACCACTGGGTCTTGAAATGAAATAGATTTATTTCTCCGTGGATGGAACATGGATTTCTGGAGGGCGTTCTCTGAGGACTCACAGGCTTATGAAACAGCCCCCCCCTTGTGTGACCTCAGCCTTTGGGAGACAAGGACGATGTCCCCTCCACCTCTGGTGGGGTGCACCTGCCTGAACAGACCTCTGCTGGTCTCTGGCCTGATGCGGCCCATGCAGAGGCACGGGAGAGCATGGAATGTCCCCATGGTATCTCCTTTCTGAAGCGGCTGTGAGGCAGGGGTTACTTAGAGACATCAGGTGTGTTGTTTTCCTACTCTCCTGTCACCCTGATGGGTTTTCTTGCCCTTTGAAATGAGCTGCTACTGCTCCTGCCTGGCAGGTAGAAAGCACAGAACTTTGCCTGTTGATGGCCAAGTCCCATGTCCAGCTCGGGGCCTGTGGGCCACACCTGTGGCACAGTAGAGCGCCTGCCAGTACGGCGCAGTGGAAGAACCTGACTCACATCACTTTTGTAAAGTGTTTTACGCAAATGTGCCAGAGTCACCTCCATTCCCAGTGAGGCAGGAAACCTTGACTGTGTTCAAAGCCCCTGGGTATAAGACTGCTGTCGCCCTGAGCTCATGGAGTGTTTATACCATTTTCTGTCACCCGTAGATCTTGGCTACAGTTCTGCGTTTTGGCTAAACATGGGAGCTTATTGGCACTTTTGTGTTGTTTGTAATACAGAACATAAGAGAACTGGTGATACAGGCAGAGGGAGAAAGGAAACAGAAGAGCAGTGCTGTTAGCTTTTCCGGCTTTTCTCAGAGGTTCCTTTCTCTCAGTATGATGTCGCCCCTGATGCCGTGATTGGAAATTAGCCCCTTTCCCTCCATGCTCGCACAGCACCTTCCTGGAGCTCCAGAGTCCTCAGCACACTCTGTTGTCATTGTCCATGTGTCTGTCTAGTCCTGATGGAGCAGTTAATGCTCAGCAGGCACATCATATGGCTGGGGATACAGTGAGCGCAGTCTTCCTACGTCTTTACCTTGCAGCCCGAGGAGAAGAGTGCACTGTTGCTGTGTGTTAAAGGTTCAGCAGAGGTGGTGTGTGATTGGCTCCAGTTGTCAGGTGCGGGTGTGGAATTTGACGGTCCAGAGTGAGCTCATCAGTGCCCGCTGTGGCTCGCGTGCCTGCAATGCTGCTGCCATTGATTCATACACGTCCCAGGGAGCAGAGCTCTCTCAGTGTGAGGCCAGCCCATGTCACTTGTGCCCTAGCTGTCAGGTTTGCTTCCAGCGATCTCTGACTGTGGCATTCCCTGTGTGCCCCTGGCTCTGCTCAGTCTCTCCCTTTGCCCTCTCGCAGCCAGACTTCCCTTCTTTCTGTCCACTAAATGTGCCCAGCTCTCCATCACTGGAAGGATGGATGCGTGCTGATCTCCATGCCTTTGGTCTTTCCCTCTTCGGCACCTTCATGCCTCATCCTCCAGCTCCCAGCTGAATCTTCCTCAGGGAATCACCTGAACAGAACCCCCAATAATTGCCATCCCAGCATCCTCTGCTGCAAGACTCATACTACATTGTCCCAGGGTTGGGGCTGTCTTTGCTCACACTCTGTGCTCAGCACAATCACAATGAAATTATAAAAAGTAAAACTATTTATGCTGTCATTCCATTTCCACTTGTTTCTTAACTGTTATGAAGGTTTTCACTTCTCGTATTGCCTCATATTGCGGATCCATATTCAAGTATTCCTTGCTGCAGCATCTCGGAATAAATTCCATCTATACCAGTGCACCTCCACACTTGGTGCATGTCAGAAGTACTTAGCGTTCAGAAATTCTGCAAGCTGCAGAATCTTCCTTCTGATCACGTAAACCCAAGTCTCTTTGGAGTGGCTCTTACTTGTGGG
>PVIC010004946.1:0-60052 GCA_004025085.1 Thryonomys swinderianus | reverse complement strand
GTAGTCAGGCTGGTCTTGGACTCAGGGGGACGCCCCTACCCTGGCCTCACTAGTGCGGGGAGTACAGGTGTGTGTCGTCACACCTAGAAAAATGTCGGAAGTTCTTAGGCTGCGGGGGTGACATGGTCATGAAGCCTGGGTAGGCACTGTTTGGCACTGGGCACCCGCTTGTCCAAAGCTACGAGGCTGTGAATGGTGACGCTCCCAGGCTGGCCCGGACACGGGAGGCTGGAAGGCGACATTGTTGAGGCAAGAGCAGCGGGCACCTTTCTGAGTTTTTTCTTCCCCTGGAGATTTGCGGTGGAACATGGGTGACAGAACGGTACACGGCTCTGTCAGCCCCTGGGCAGCGGGCGTCACACCTGAGTCTATGAGATGGCCCCGGCCAGGTGACCTTAACCGTCTCTTAACCTAACCCTAACCTCACCGTGGGCTGCTTAGAGATTGGACGCCTGCTTTTAAGAGTCATTCCCATTTTGCACAATAAATCATCTTCTTCTGCAAAGACTGAGCAGCTGCTACCGCCAACCCCAGGTGTGCACAAGCGTCTCCTGCACGCCTGTATTCTTCCTCCCAGGCTTTGCCAGAGGGGGCCCAGGCGGGGGTGGAGGGGCAAGGTGTGTTCCCGCAGGACCACGGACCCCGACGCAGCCCTGTGTGCCTGTCTGGCACGGGAGAGGCCGCTCGCTCTGCAGCTCCTTAGAGCTCGGGGAGGCCGCGTTATCTGCCAAGGGAGCCCGCAGGGCTGAGGATGAACTCGGGGCTGGAGCCCTTGCCCGTCAGGCCGGGCGCACCCTGCACTGAGGAAGAGACGACTCGTGTTCGTAACCAGCCAACAGTTCCCGGTCACATAAAGAACACACGGTACCTCCCGCCCGCGTCCCCTCCGGCACTCCAAATGGACCAGTCGCAGTGATGGGGGAGACGGCACCAGGGCTGTGGGGTGCTTCACTGCACCCCATCTACTCTCGAAAGGGAAGACTCAGAGAACAAAGCTATGTCACTAGGCCCCTGCCCGATGTGCACAGTCCCCAGTGTCTGGTTCTCAGAAGCCACAAATGGGACCTGGTTCCCAAGGTCTGGGCAAGGCAGAGGGCCCTCCCCTGAACACACACACACACACACACACACACACGCACACGCATGCACACACACACACACACACACGTATGCAGCACACCTATTCTCTGCTCCCTGCAGAACTGGGGACAGAACCCAGGCCCTTCTACTGAGCTACAGCTCCTGCCTCTTTTTTTTTCTTGCAGTACTGGGGATTGATCTCCGGCCCTGTGCGTCCAAGGTTGGTGTGGTACCACTCGAGCTAAATCCCCAGCCCCCTCACCTCTTTCTTTTTTTTTTTTGGAGACAGGCTCTCGCTTTGTAGTTCAGGCTGGCCCTGAGCTCACTATGTAGCCCAGGCAAGCCTCGAACTCAGCAATCCTCCTGCCTCTGCCTCCCGAGTGCTGGGATGACAGGCGTGAGCCACCACGCCTGGCACTGTGGTATGTGGTATTAATGGCTGGTGGGCATAAGTCTCCACGCCCAGCATTGTATGTGGTTACCGGGATTGAACTCAGGACCTTGCGCTTGCGAGGAGGGTGCCGGAACCACTGAGCTAACCCTCCGGCCCAACCCCACCTCTTTTTTGAGACAGGATCTTGCGAAGCTGCTACACTGCCGGGGCTGGGTAGAGCTCTCCGCCCTCTGGCTCTGGCTTCCCAGGCCTGCACCCCACATCCAGCTCAGCTCCGGGAAACAAGTGTGCTGGGCTAAGCAGACGCTGCGGCAGAAACTACACGGCGGGCCCGGTCTCGATGCGTAACTAAGCACAGCTGCGGGCAGCCGGCTGACCTGGCCCCGCCTGGGCCTCCCCCACCGGGGCCTCCCCAGGGACGCGTCCCACAGCGGACAGCAGTGACGCAGGGTGGGCACACGGGCGGGGTGGACTCACGCGTCCCCGGCGCTGACGGCCATGACCTTGTGGAGGCCGCCGGTGTTCAGCAGGTCCCGGGCGTGCTGGGGGCTGTGCTGGACCACGTTGTTCAGCGTGTAGCAGGCCGAGGCCGTCGTCTCGATGAGAAGGTCATTTGTGGGGACCGCGTCCGGCAAGATGGAAACCAAATCCGGGAGGGTTTCTTTTGCTGCAGAGTGAGAGAAAGAAGACCTGGTGAGGGAGGTTTTCCTTCGGCCAGAGACTCCAACACGGGGACTCCAAAGAGGAGACGGTTGGTTAACAGACATAGGGTGAGATGTAACTTCTCTAATCATCATATTCGAAAAGAATTTAAAAAGAGGTGGTTCTGTTCTGTGCCCAGAGCTCTGAAAATCCCACAAATCAATTTGACACAGATGTCAAGAAACTATTTTCTTGTCCTTCAACTCAGCAGTTCCACTTCCGAGAACACACGGGGAAGGCACCACTTCAGAGGCAAAGTGCTTTCTGTAGGGATCTTTCTGACAAGAAAGACGTAACTGAAAAATTATAAAACCTTAATCTCATAGAAGTAGGATTAAAATGGACTTGCAAAGAATGATACGTATTCCACACTGTGTCTGTGAAGCCTGAATATTAAGGAAATGTTTTATTAACATTCTGTGTGAAAAACAGTTATATGAAGAATACGTAATATCACAAAATAAAACCATGTAAGAGAACTACACTAAAATGTTAAGAGAACTGTTTTTCTATATTAGTGGTGATTTAAAATGTTTAAAAAGTACCTATGTTTCTCAAAGTTTAAAAAAAATACGTAAATAGCACTACTGTTTTAAAAGAAGAAGAAACTATTTTAAATGTTCTTCTTTACCATGTATGTCATTCTTCATCGCAGGTTTGAGGTTAGCATATTTCACAGTAACGACAGTGGTATAAACGTGTGAAGCCTTCACTATAAATCGTCCTACAGTATGTTTTTTTGGTTAATAAGCATTGTATCTTTTTCTTTTCTTTTTTTTGAAACAGGGTCTAGCTTTGTAGTTCGGCCGTCCCTGAGCTCACTATGTAGCCCAGGTGGGCAGCCTCGAATGCAGCAATCCTCCTGCCTCTGCCTCCCGAGTGCTGGGATGACAGGCGTGAGCCACCACGCCCGGCACTGTGGTGAACTCAGGATGAATCTGGGACCTAGCGATTGCGGGGCGGACCACCAGAGCCACGGAGCTAAATGCCCAGCGCTGTGTCTTACTTTTCACGGTGACTGTCCTTGTGTTCTCTGGGGTTGCTCTGCCTTGGAACCCCACTAACGGGACCGCCCGCTCCAGCTTGTGTTGTGACAGCTCCTTGCCAGAGCGTCGTGTTGGTCCTGAGTTCATGTGTGCTCAGTTTGCACCTTGAACCCTTCTCTCTATGACGCGGTTATAATTAGGTCTGCAACTGTCTGAATTTTAGGTGGGCTTGCAGGCTCCTCGAACACAGCCAATTTATCTACTTCTGTGTTCCCAGCATCCACCATTATTCCTGAAGCAGACAGGTGCGCAAAAGGCCCTGCGTGGCATCATCCATCCAGGGACGGCCAGGAGCTGGCCGGCAGGCAGGACACGGAGCACGGCTGCCTTTCCCGAACGGCGGCTCATGCTGCAGGCCTGGTGCGCCCCGAGGCCTGGCCTCCAGCTTCAGCCCGGCTCTGCCGCTTCTCAGTGCTTGGTCTGCACCACCTGGGCTGGCCGTGGTGCCCAGCCTCGTCGGCGAGCACACAGGGAGCCCTGGGAGTCACTAGGAGGCCTCGCTGCCAGCGGGTCGCCCTGCAGGGTTAAAGCCCCAGCTGGCAGGAGCTCGCCTCCTCCTGTGCTGCGGTGGCGTGGGCAGAGTCTGAGAGTCGCCGCACACAGGGCGCCCTGCTGGGCACCGTCCCCGCTGCACCCGGCGCTGAGGTGAGGCTGGTCCTGGCTCGGGAGGGCTGCCCACCAGGGAGGGTCTGGCGTGTCCGGTGCTGTTCATCTTTGCCGGCGAAGTGCAGCTGTCTGCGGGGCAGAGAGGACGCTGCGTACCCCAGCCCGGGAGGCGCCGTCCGGTCCCGTGTGTCCGCAGCCGCGGCGCCTCCGCTCTTCCCTCGCCACGCACGGTGTCAGCGGAAGCACAGCGAGCGCCCGCACTTCACGCCGAGCACGGGGAAACGCTGACGCTCAAGGAAGGCCTCCCTCAGGCACGCCTGTCCCAGTGCTGTGAAAACGTGTCTTTGCTGTAGTAAGTTTAAAAACTTCAACATTCACTGCGTTTCTGAATTGACCCTTACACGCACACACGCACATACACACACACACTGATATCCACCTCCTTAAATATAGGATGACAGATACATTTCTACGTGGGGCTCTGTAGAGCGCTGCTGTTTGGACATCTGGGGGCATGTGTCCCACGGCGTGGACAGGGTGGGGCGGTAACAGGCACCCCACTCCCCCGCTCCGTGCTCACCCTGAGCAGCCCCCTGGTGCCAGTCTGTGCCCACAGTGCATAGCAGTGAACGGCGAGTGGCACCGTGGGAGGCAGACCCAGCCCGTCGTCTCCATGACATCTGCTCCTCTGTCGCCACGCCATACTGCTAATCTCCCAGCTCTGGGGAGAAGTGTTTCCCGCAGGCTTCCGAGAGTGTGAGTGGATGTGCTCTCTGCGGGCCTAGGGGGCGCAGGGCGGCTCCACGCCCGGACGTCTCGAGGGAGCAACGTGGGGCACGAGCCCAGCCTGTCCCCACTTGTGCCGGGCTGCGGGAGTCTGCGTCCAGAGGGTCCCGTATCCGCACGCTCAGCGTGGAGCCAGCTAGGGGCTGGAGGGGGCACTCCTCCCGGGACGCCCCTCACCACAGCTGCAAGCCAAGCCATGTCCCCGGGCACCAGGCAGGGAGCACAGGGCTGGGCTGACAGCGACTGGCACTGCCAACATGTGCAGAGCACGGAAGGTGCCGTCGGTCACCTGAGCGGCGCTGCAGAGGCGGAGTCGACCTTGCCCGTGAGGAAGGAGGAAAGTCACCTCTGTCGAAGGTGGGCACAAAGTGCCCGCAGACCATGGGGAGGACACTTCCAGCGTCCGGGAGCCCCCGGCCAGGTGGTACTGGGTTCGTGGGACAGCATCCCTCTCCCTCCTTCCCAGTGGGCCCAGAGCCGCTGTCCGACGCCTCCTGTCCAGCGCGGTGCTGGCTGCCGGTGGGCAGTGTGTGTGGACGTTCCAAGTCTAATCCGTTACGGGACAGGAGCAGCCACTGTTTCCATAGTGATGATCTCTGTGGTAAAAAGTCTCGCCAAGAAGGCAAGTGTGTTTGTTTCTCTGTATTTATTCTAAAGCCCAGCTGGGCCAAACCTGCTGCGGTCAGTAACTCCTTTTGTCTTCTTCTTGAGTTTACCTGTTGCTCCTTTCTTTTTCAAGTCCAACACACCGCCAAGGCTCCAAAGGGAACAACTGACGCAGTATTTCCTAAGCATTCTGGAGCAGGGTGCTCAGGAAGCCTGCAGGGAGAGTGCTCTGCCCACCGCTGTGGGGGTGGGGCCACAGGACAGGAGACGCCAAAACATTACTTCTCTCGTTAAGGGTCAATACGGGCAGCAGCCATCACACATAGGAAGAAAGGTTCAGCATCACTGGTCATTCGAGAGATGCAGATGAAAACAACACGGAGATACCGCCTCACTCCACAAACAAGGGCTACCATCACAAGACCAACCAGCAACAAACGCTGGCGAGGCTGCGGGGAGAAAGGAGCCCTTCTCCACTGCTGGTGGGAGTGGAGCCTGGTGCAGCCACTGTGGAGATCAGTGTGGAGATTCCTCGAGAAAGGATTACAGCTCCCTTCTGACCCTGCTAGTCCCCTGCTTGCTATGTTCATGAAATAATTAGAAGCATCCTAGCACAGTGACATATGCACACCCATGTTTATAGCAGCACAGTTTGTACTAGCTACATCTTGAAACATTCCAAATGCCCATCAACAGGAGACTGTATACAGAAGATCCCCTCCCCACAAAATGGAGTATTACTCAGCCACAAAGAAAGATAAATTAGAGACACTACTAAGTGGATGGACATTAAAGCCATATTCATAAGTGAAATAAATACCAAATTGTTTCTCTGATATGAGAAATATAAAGTGTAAATGAGATTCAAAATATGACAGTTATTGTGAAATAGGAAGAAAAGGTTCAAATGGGAAAAGGAACTAGGGAGGGTGGACAGGGGAAAAGAAAAAAGGGAAAGAAAAATTCAAGTAAGAAGGAAAAAATTTAAATAAGGCTTATATACACAGGGGGAGGGGGGAATATGAATCAAGATACATCATGTATAGGTGCAAAGTCTCAATGGTGAATGTGATAAATTCTAATTCAAATGTACTAATAAACTCAATACATTTTTTTTAGTTTTTTTTTTTGGTGGTACTGGGGGTCAAACTCAGGCCCTTTTGCTTCCAAGGTAGGTGCGGTACCACTTGAGCTAAATCCCTAGCCCTTCAATACATTTTTTAAAAAAGTATTCGTATGGCCTAAGTGCCTCTTCTGTAAGTTATAGCTCGTGTCCTGATGTTCCCTTAAAAGGTGGATGCAGTCTTATGTGGGGCTTTTCAGCAGTGGCTCCATCTAGAGTGTGCGATAGCTAAATTAGTCCACAGCCGGGTCTGGCACAGTTCTGGGTGTGGGTAATGAGGCGGCCCACTCTCAGGGCGGTAGCCTGGATACACAGGGACAGAAAGGGGGCTGCTGTCATTGGCTGGCTGCTGCTTTGCTGCTCTGCTATTCGCTGTCAACTGTTTCTTCTCTGCCACGCCCCCCTGGCTAGGAGCCAGCCGGCTATGAACTGCAACCTTTACCAACAGTGAGCTGAAATAAACCTTCCCTTCTAACTTCAGGTGTCAGATAGTTTGTCTCCGGAATGAGAAAAGTAAGACAGTGAGTAATTGAAATAAACAAAAAGCTGGATATTAAAAAAAATGCTAGAAAACCCAAGCTGGGTGCGGCGGCACACATCTGCGATCCCGGCACTCAGGAGGCCGAGGCAGCGTCTCAAGCTTGCAAAGACCGTGACTCGAAGACACAGACACAGACTGCAGCCTGCGGTCCAGGCTGACCCTGGCTGCCTGTGGGCACACGGCCACGCCTGCTGTCCGCCTCTGCCGTTCCTCCCTCCTCTAGTTCACCCCTGCGAGAGGACCCCACGCGGATGGTGTTTCGCGGCGCCCCGTCCTCCCCGCGGGGCTGCCACACTCACCGATTTCGGTCTGCAGAGCCAGGTTCCGGGACAGGTTCCTGAGCAGGGAGACGGCGGTCTTCCTCACGCTCGGGTCCCCGACGTGCAGCATCTTGCGCGTGTGCTGCAGGCCGCTCTCCTTGAGGACGACGGTCCGCGCCACCGCCGCGGGGATCTGCAGGGAGGAGGAGCCTGCTGTGAGCGCCTGCGCACTCGGTCCCGCGAACCTGCTGTGAGCGCCTGCGCACTCGGTCCCGTGGGGACAACAAGGGGCGTTTAAAAACCGCACCTGGGAAAGCCCGTCTGAGGGTGTTTTCTTTAAGCCCTTGCTTGTTAGGTCTTCAGTGATCAATAAGAACGAGTTTATCCGGTATTTTTAGTGCCGTGCTGGATTTGGTTAACGGTGACAATTCTTGCGCCTGTGCTCCTAAGCGAAGTGAGTTTGCCTTCCCCACTCTCACAGCGCCCTTCTCAATTTTGGAAGCGAGGTTAGTCATGTCCTGAAAGTCACTTTGTCTTTTCTTTGGTCTTGAACTGTTTGCAATCCAAGAATAGCCCACCCCTTGCGGGTGTGCAGGACGTGGCCACGCGGCTACGTCCTGTCCACAGTGACACGGACAGTGCGTGTCTGGAGACCCCTCTGGGCTGAGGAAAGGTTCTGGAGGGAGAGGGCTTCGATCAGCACTTCAATGCACAGACGGTGAAAGCCTTCGTCACCTCTTGTGTTGCTTCCTGTTCACGTTTTGGCATTTTATATATTTCAAGTAACTTTTTTTAAACAAAATTCAGTTTACTCTGAGAGAGATACTGGGCTCTTAAGCAAAAGGAAGGAACGCCCTGCTCGCTGGATTATCTGCAGCTCCCCGCCCTGCGTCGCAGGCCCCACCCGCCAGGCGCTGGCAGAGGCGTGGGTCCAGGAGAGCCAAGTCTGACCTCTCTGAAAGGGACCAGCCCTTTCCTGGCACCCAGAGGGCCCCATCCTGGGCCTCCACTCGCGTCTGTGACTTCATGTGGACTTCTGCTTCGGGCCCCCACACTCCCGGGCGTTCCCGGGCGTGTTTATCTTCTGTGTGTTTCCGGTACTCCCCACCCGGCACCTTCTCCCTCTGCGCCGCTTTCCAGCGCCGGGGTCCTGACAGCGATCAGGGCTAGTGGGGGGGGGGGGTCCCTAGACCTGGCCTCTCCGGCGCTGGCATTCCTAAGGACGTGGGCTGCGACCTTTGTCAGACTCTCAAAGTGTCCCTGGCTCCAGGTTTAACCGAACGGCTTGGCGTTCCACAAATGAGTCTGTTTGTCTTTCTGCGACTTGCAGCGCCTTCTGCTGGCTCCCTCGCTGTCCTGGAGAAGCTCCTCCCCCGCAGCCGCCTGGGAAGGAGGCTGTTCGCTCCGCGCATGGCGCAGGGTAGGTGAGGATCTGTCCTTCCCCGTGTCCGGTCTGGACCGCGACATCCTCCCATGCAGGCCGCAGCCGTGTGGCACCGCTGCCCAGCTGACGCCCGCAGCATTTCTGGGCGAGTCTGGGGCTGCGGGCAGCCTCCTCCAGCGCGCCTCTCGTGGGGAGGCCCCAAGGCTGACCTCCCCTCCCCGCCCGGCTCCCGAGGCACCGCCTGTCTCCTCCCCCGCGCGTGCGCACTGCACTCCTGGTCAGATGGGGCCTGTGTACCCGGACATCCGTCGCCTCTGAAA
Source organism: Thryonomys swinderianus (assembly GCA_004025085.1). Lineage (NCBI taxonomy): Eukaryota > Metazoa > Chordata > Mammalia > Rodentia > Thryonomyidae > Thryonomys > Thryonomys swinderianus. The sequence continues at coordinate 51,204 of PVIC010004946.1, read as the reverse complement.
ACGGTCGGTTCCGAGCGCCTCCCCCTGGCCTCCTGGCTCTCCCGCCTGCCCCCCCATGTCCTCTTCAGCCTGGTCGCGTCTCCCTCCCTCCGCAGCCGTCCCTCTCCAGGCAGCAAACCGTCAGTCCTGCCCGTGCCCACCCTCCTGCTGGCGCGGGCAGAGGGACGCTGCATCGCACGCTCGGTCAGGCTGCCCTCTGGCTCACTTTACACCCATCTGCCAAAACGGCGACCCTGGGTGCAACTTAGCTTTCTGCCTTTTCTCCTTTATCGCGGCCACCAGGTATCCCTAAGCAGACGGAGCACCTCGCGGAGGTGTCTGACCCCACAGGACTCAAACGCGGCCAGTCTGTTGCTGCCGCTTAGCGCCAGCTGAGACTGCAAAGCACTGCATCAAATCGTCCTGAAATTTAACCTCATCTTGTGTCCACTGAGGTTTAAACCCTCTAATGACCCTCTAGCCCTAAGAATCCAAAGGTCTCGGTCTGGCTCACACGCTGCCCGGGCATCTGCCGCTCCCCTTCCTTCCTGTCTCTCCCAGTTCTTGGGGTCACAGAGACCTCAGACCGCACTTTCTCCTACTAGGCCATAACCCCCCCGAATGGAGTCGCTCTTGCTTTCTTTCTGTGCTCAATCATGCTCCGCAGCAAACCAAAGAGATGCCACCAGCTATCACTGTGACAATAAGACAGGGCCGGCCTGGGGGCAGCCAGTGGCCCTGAGCCTGCCTGGCAAGTGTAAGGTGCTGAGTTCAATGCCAGGTATCAACAACAGAGAAATGAAAAGCATTCCCTAAGACAGGACAGATAATGGTTTCTATCATTTTATAATTTTTTTTTCTTTTTTCTTTTTGGAGACAGGGTCTCGCTTTGTAGTTCAGGCTGGCCTTGAGCTCACTATGGTGCCCAGGCAAGCCACCACGAACTCAGCAATCCTCCCGTCTCTGCCTCCCGAGTGCTGGGATTACAGGCGTGAGCCACCACGCCCAGCATTATATGTGGTAACCGGGGATCGAACTCAGGTCCTTACGCTTGCCAGGCAGGCGCCGGAACAACTGAGCTAACCCTCCGGCCCCTCATTTTATAATTTTATTCCAAATAGAAAACAAACTTCTGTGTGAATACACTTATATTAAAAGTGAACATGATTTCTCAAAGCATAGTATTTTCCCTCCCTGTACGAGTATTTTAGTCTGGGAACAGATGGTGGAAGGATGGCCACATCACAAACCACTGCAGTTCATCCGAGTGATTTTATGACCAAGGCAAAGAATACGAGCTTAGTTCAAATGATCATTTATGGAATCTCCAAGCAGTAACACGACACAAATGACATTTACTACTTCGTAGGTCCTCCCTTTGCTGGGTAAAGTAAAAGGGAAGCAGCCTTTCGTTCCAGGACGCGGCGGGGCCACCGCCCTCTCTCACCCCGTCCCGGGAGGACATGGCTTACTTCTGCGGCCTGCCCCGCCCCTCCGCTAAGAACACTCCGACTTCCCCGAGGAAGCCCTCCGGAACCGGGCGGCCCTGGGCCACGGCGCGGCGTCCAGGCCGGGCTGGTCTCACCCCAGCCTCCCCTGCTCAGGTGCCGGGTAGAGACACACCTCGCCACGCTTCACAGTGCCCGGGGGCACCGGGCTGCTACCGTGCGGCCTGAAGGGACTCTGGGCCCGCCTAGTTCCCACGCGGGCGGCACCTCCACAAGCAGGGGCAACGGAGCTCGGGGCAGAGTCCCAGTGACCCCAGAGGGCTCAGGGCCAGGATGACAGGACAGACAGACTACCGTGACTGCTCAGTCCCAGGGCGCAGGACACCCTGCCCCCGCACAGCAGCCCGAGCTAGGCATGGCAGGCCCTGGGGCCTCCAAGGGGCAGGCAGGCGGGCGTGGGCTCCGAGGGAGGAAACCTCTCCTCTGGCGGCTGCTCCGTCCCTGACCCTGGCACGGCCAACTATGAAGTTGGTACGCTGGAGCCGAAGGGCCAGCGGGGCACTCACCGGGCCGCTCCCCGCTGTGAGGTTCTGCAGGGCACCCAAGGACGCCTCCTGGGTGTAGCTGCGCACGCTCTTGGCGATCAGGGACAGGTACATGCGGACCACGATGGAATGCCACAGCCACTCCACGCCCTTGGGGTTGCTCTTCTCCTCTGGCATCGGCACGTCCTGGTACTGCTGACGACACAGGAGAGAGAACTGGGGTTGGCGTGCCGCCCAGGGTGCCAACGGTTCCGCGGGCCGTGGAGACTAGAACTAACGAACTCACAGAAGAACTAACGATTTGCGTAAGAGGCTCCTCGTGGAAATTTTGAAAGCAAATGTGTCTGACTTCTGATTACTCAACTTTTTAGCCCAGAATTATTATTCTTCCCTAACAATAGCCCATGCTCCTCACTTTACGTTTCACAGCGAGGATGAGAGAGAATGGTTTTCTGGCAGCTTTTAGGCTAAGAGCTGAACTGGTCGCCAGTACTCTGAAGACAAGAAATCCCTCGGAGTCACGTGAAGCGGGTCTGTGGTAGCTCTGGCCCTACATTTCCCAGATGTTCCCCGAGTTCATGAACCCTGTGACCCTAGGAGGAGTTCGCCTCACTCTTCACCTGCTGGCTCACCTGGGGAGATTCATGGTGTTTTCTGTGCCTCTGTCTCCTCACTGGTAAGTGAAGGTGTCACTGACACATCTCCCCGAGGGGTGACGGAAAGTTTACAATGCCCTGAGAGTGCCCGCCCTGTGCCCAGGAGGCCGAAACACGCACCCTCTCCTGCCCCAGGATGTCCCAAGCTACCTCTTTCACTTTCCTGCTCCGGCCACCGAAACACCCGACGCTTCTGCTGCTGTCCGTGCGCACGCTCCGGTCCTGCACGTGGGCGCCCTGGGTGTACCTCTCCGGGAGCTCGCTCTCCAGCTGGTAGGACAGGTTGTGGAGGGTGCACACGCAGTTCTCGGTGGCCTGAGGACATGGGACAGGGCCTCGGTGACATGCGTGTGGGGCCCCCCCCGCGGCAGGTGTGACACCGTAGGGTCCGCAGCCCTCAGCTCTGCAGGGACGGCCTGGCTGCAGCTGGGTTTACTTGCACATGGGACACTTCGGGGATAAATGGAGCCCTGAGTCTGGCTGCACAGGCGAAGGGCAGGTCGCCCACCGTCCTCAGCAGAGGCTGCATTTCTTAAAGCCATGGGGCCTTTCTAAGCCTCTCTCCTCCTGGCGGCCTCCGACCTTCCTGTCTTCCATGCGTTCGAGCTAGAGATGGAACCCAGGGGTCCGTGTGTGGAGGCCGCCTCTGCCACGGGGCCGTGTCCCAGCCCCCGACCTCTCAGCGTGCGTCTACAGACTGAGGGTTTCAGCTACGTGACTGAGCTGCCCTGAGCGGAGGAACAGGTGGGACGGTGCACAGGGCCTGGGAGGAGGCCACTGCACTCCCAGAATAAAGGATGCGAAAGCCAGAATGGCTGTAGTGCTGTGCGAGAGGCGTGGAGGAGCGGTTGCTCCTGTAGAGGTGAGACGCGTGACGTGGTGTCCTGCGGGGACGGGCTGCGAGGACGGGCTGGCGAAAGGTCGTTCTGATGGCTGCCTTCCTTCTCCCCAGTGCTGGGGACTCAACCCAGGGTCTTCGCACTTGTGTCTGAGCAAAGACTCACTAAATGGCTAAGGTGTTCATTTGCCACTCACCCCTCTCAGCATGCCAGAGTGCTGAGACTACAGATATGGGTGATTTCTACTTTTTTTTCCTGTTTTTTTTTTTTTGAGACAGGGTCTCGCTTTGTAGTTCAGGCTGGCCCTGAGCTCACTATGGAGCCCAGGCAAGCCTGGAACTCAGCAATCCTCCTGCCTCTGCCTCCTGAGTGCTGGGATAACAGGCGTGAGCCACCATGCCTGGCATTGCGTGTGTGGTACTGATTGCTGGTGGGCGTGAGTCACCACGCCTGGTATTGTTCTATGTGGTTATCAGGGATCGAACTCAGGATTTTACACTTGCAAGGCAGGTGGTGGAACCACTGAGCTAAATCTCCAGCCCTCTATTTTCTTTTAATAAGTAGTGAAATTTATTAGGAAGGATTATACAGAGGAAGAGCAAATTTGGGAGTACAGGAAGAGAGAAATGTAGTTGTATTGTACAACATATAGCATTTAGACTCCTTCCAAATATCTACACTGAGTTATTCAGCAAGCAGTTGGAGCCTGGTACAGTGGCACACACCTATCGCTCCAGCTACTTGGGAAGCTGAGGCAGGAGGAAGCTGAGGCCAGAATGGGTAATTTAATAAGACTGTCTCAAAAAATAAAATGGGCCGAGGACATAGCTCAATGGTAGACTGTCCTAGGGTTCAATCCCCACTGCCTCAAAGGCAGAAGCAAACACAACAGGTAGTTGAAAATAGGAAAATGAGGCTCTAAGATAATACGGGAAACCTTAAGCTCAACAAGAGTCAGAGACTGGATCTGAAGTGAAGTGGGTATTTGAGGGTGTTCCACAGCACGGTAGTCAAAGGAGCTCCCCTGGCAGGCAGGATGCGCGGGGGCTAAGCGCGGGGGCACCTTGTCATCCGGCTGGTAGTCGGCGATGGTTCCCCGGACGTAGTGGACCAGGGAGTCGATGAGGCCCTCACATCTCCTCATGAACTTCCTCCCATCGGGGCCAGCGGAGCTCATGTTCCTGTCGGGAGAAACAGACAAAGAAGCAGACACTGTGAGTCTTAGGCCACTGACCCAGCAGGGTTTCGTCTCGAAGCTTGACTGGGTGTTTCTCCTGGCGTCTGAAAAGTGGCGGATTTGTCAAAGTGCTCCGCGCGTGTCCCGGGACTCCGCGGGGCACGGATCGCGTGGCAGTCCTCAAATCCAAACACGGCCTCTAGAGACACCCAGAGCACGCAGCCTGGTGTCAGGGGGTCTCCACGGACCTCCTTCCGGTCAGAGCGCCGTTCCCAGGACCTTCACTCTTGGGAGGCTGGAAAGCTCAAAGAGGAACAGGGAGCCCAGTGGGCCGGGCGACGCACTGGGTGTCCTCCCCCCAACCTGCCACGTCTCGGCTCTAAATAAAGTCGCGCGGGGCACCTTTGTTCCCTCCTGTGCAGACAGCGCGCTCGACGGCCTTCCCGGGGCCCCGGGGTTGGGTGCACACTGACTGACACACATCAGCCCAGACTCCCGACACGTGATGACTCCGTAACTGAAACGGCAGAGCGCTGTCAGAGAAAACAGTGTGTCCAGTGTGAAGGACCAAAGTCAGGGGCGCGACCTATCAATACCTCGGCACCGAGCCCCGCCCCTTTCTAGAAACAGTCACCACGCCCACAGGACAGGACGCCCCCTTGTGGAGAAGTGGAGCTTCTCAGACGCAGCCCAAGCGAGGCGGGGTTACACAGCGGAAGCAGACCCTCCTGTGGTCTGGTTTTCTTGTTAGTATTAACCGCTGACAAATGCTAACACCTCTGTCAGTAAGAACAGCAAGTATATTTTAGAATTTGAGAATTGTCCCTGTTACCTTTCAGCCAACTTGAATGGATAAAATTTGCTCCTATAAAAGGGATTAATTGCTTTTAATGGTAGGTAGCATACCCACATGTATATTTCAGATTTTTTTCTTTACAATGTCTCAGTGTCAGTCTGATCAAAAGAGGAATCACACTGGAAATCTGTTTGGGTCTTTCTTTATCTTTAAAGTAATATCACTGCATTATGCCATTTTCAAAACCCTTCTATATAAAAAAAGACCTGAATATGCTACCATCACGTCAAGAGCTACAGGGAATGGGGTGTAAGAGAACTACCAACACGCAAACAACCTAATGCTGACTGAATTGATTCAAGGAATTTTAAAATATTAACAAATCCCTTCTGTGACTTTTTCATTTGATTCTTCTAATTAATAATTCTCTTCCATATTTAATTTTTGATGTGCCTGAGAAATCCTGACACACTGTAAATTAAAACCAGGTAACAGGTTGATTGGAAAGAAGACTATTTTTATTATAGTTTTTTCCTCAAAAAAATAATTATTTAAACTCTATCTGCCCTTGGAGCCTTTTAAGAATCCCTGGGCCTTCGTCTGACAGAAACCTTAAAAGCAACTTTGCTATTCTCCCCTCCTTTTACATATGGAGAGACTGAGGCCCACAGACTTTAAACTACTTTTCCTGGTGACAGAACGTGAGTGGTCAAGCTGGGCCCCTAGGCCTGCTGTGTTCTGCGCCCAGGCTGGCTCGGACAGGGCAGGGCCTCGACCAAGCATCTGGCGCCGTTTGATTAGCAAATACCGAGTGTGCCCGGCAGCACTCAGTGTTATCTTAGGCTTCCAATCTTCTCTCTGACCTCTCCGACCTCTGGTGTGGAGAAACGGCAGCAGTTTAAAACCGTGTTGACAAATCAAAGGGTCTGTCTGGCTCACAGCTGAGTCCCTACATGCCTTGCCGATGGGTGACTTCGCCTTGTTTAACTGCAGGGTGTTTATTTTGGGTCAGAATGGCAGCTCTGCTTGGCAGTACAGCCCGTTCACACGTACTGTTGTCTTGTAGTGTGGTATTATCCAGACCCTACTGGCTGGAAATGGGGCTTATCACAGGCTTTGGCAGTTGCTATCTCGGTCGACACTAAGTGCACAAAATCCTGTTGGTTCAGTGTTTGCTCCTGCATATCAAAAATAGCTCCCACCTTACTCAACTAGACATAAATAATGGATGATAAGGACAGATTACTTTATGTCACTTCACCCATGAATAGAAGTCATCGGATGGAAAGTAACTTGCTAGGTACCAATTCTGAAAATTAAATGTTAATTACCAAAGATGAGAGATCCATCTCTTAGAGTACTTTTCAGCAGGCTGTACTTGTTAGTGGGAATCACGGAATGAATGTGGCTATCCACTAGCGGCCCTGATCCTCCTAGAAGGTGTCTTGATTCCCGAGAAATATTTATTACTCTTTCCTATATAGGGAAAGCACCTAAAACTGTAAATGAGACTCAATAACCATGTCACCGAAAAGTAAAAGGGAACAAGTAGTTACTCAATAAATATCGATGGGTCACCAAGAGAGATCCTCGAAATGCTTAACTCAATGGCTGTGGTTTGAACGCGAGTCACTTTTAATTACAGCTTCATCTCCCCTGGTATAACCTGGCCCGCTTAAATAAATATGGAGGTACCTTTAAGGAAACAAACGCTATGTACATACTGGAATTTTAAAAACAGGCCCTGGCCTGGGCGTGAAGACTAGGGCCACAGCCCTGCGGGGCTGCGACAGGGATTCTTCACTCTGGGGATGGGGGTGAGGGGTGGGGTGGGGGTGGGGCGATGGGCGGGGACGGGATGGCGGGACACACCAGCTCCATCTCCAGCCAAGACGTGGCCTTAGGAATGTTCCGGGACCATGACTGGTCAGAACTGGAACCTCTCAGATCTCCAAACTGGTCCCGGACCTCGGACCTCGCATAATGAGGATGACTCAGGGGTCTTATCTGAAAGCAAATCGGTGGCTTTTGACCCTCTCGGGAGGCCTTACCTCACGCATTCCTGAGTGTCATCATGAAAAGGGGAAAGAACACAAAACAGCCCGGTCCTGGCGCTGGAATTCAAAGCAAGACTGGTATGTCTGTGAGGGTTAGTCAGTGTCCCTAAACCTTGGGCTTTCACGGGAAACTCCAGAGTGTCAAGCGATAAATAAGCAACTTCGTGTGTTGTGTGTGTGCCACACGTTACGGCAGACAATTTACAAACACCGCAGCCTGTAATTCCCACAAAAGCCCTGAATGAATGACGGCACCCGGGGGGTTCAGTCAGCGTCCTGCCCAGTGACCGGCCACTGTTCCTAACAGGCTCTTTGCTGCCCGTCCACAGGAAGGGGGCTGCGGCTGCACACACTAAGCTCCCAGCACCTAGAGGGAGCTCGTGAAGACAGAGGTCGCCCACGCCCACAGGAAATGCTTCAGCCCACGGCAGGTACCAGCACAGGAGGGTGGCGGCCAGTAAGAGAGCTGGGGTGCATTTCAAGACGAACAGAAAAAAAAATGTAATTTAAGAGGCCCGACATTTCATTCACCATATCACAAATGTGTGGCCCGTTTGTGTGTGCGCTGCGTGCAGGGCCTGGTGGCTATGGAGACACGCTCTTCCTCCTGCTGTTTGAGATCTAGGTCTTGGCTTTTAACTCTCAGCTGATGCATATCACGCAGCTGGGCCTTCTCTGTGACGGAGCTTCGAGGCAGTGGAGGCAGCTCGCGGGTGCACACGACAAAAGGGAGCCAGTGTGAACCGGCAGAGGGACGAGAACGAGGCCAAAAGCAGCGCTGGCCTGTTCCCGTGCAGGGTGGGTCAGCGCCTCAACATCTCTGCAGGCGGTGCCCAGGCCGAGCCGGCCCCGGGCGCTTCAGAACAGTCTGCGCGGGATTCAGAAGCCAGGGCCGCGCTCACCGCCCACCGAGGGGCCCGACAAGGCCCAGGCAGCCTGCACTTTCCTGCCCCTCGGGCCCCCCCAAAGCTCGGTCGCAGCGTGGCCAGCAAGCCCTGGTCGGGAGGCAACGTTCACATCCTCTTTAGGAGCGGCACAGACTGGCAGGTGCAGGGTGCCCAATTCCACTCAAAACCAGTTTTAGGCAACCGGCTCTGCTTTTGGTTGTTTTTTTTTTTTGAGACAGGGTCTCGCTTTGTAGTTCAGGCTGGCCCTGAGCTCACTATGGAGCCCAGGCAAGCCTCGAACTCAGCAGTCCTCCTGCCTCTGCCTCCCGAGTGCTGGGATGACAGGCGTGAGCCACCACGCCTGGCACTGTGGTATGTGGTATTGATGGCTGGTGGGCGTGAGGCTCCACGCCCAGAACTGTATGTGGTGTCCGGGGATCGAACTCAGGACCTTGCGCTTGTGAGGCAGGCGCCGGAACTGCTGAGCTAACCCTCGGGCCCCTGCTTTTGGTTTTTCGCGTGGAGCACTCCAGCAGTGTGTGCGTGGCCCTGCGCAGGGGCCGGGCCGCTTCCCTGTAGCGTTCTAGTCTCGGTGCTCCTGCTGCCGAGCCGAGCACCCTGTCGGTGCTGAAGCAGCTCCAGCCACCGGAACAAGCTCTCTGGACACCCAGGGAGCTGCTCTGACGCCAGACTTCGCTTCTCCAAGACAGGCGCCCACTGCTGAGCCGGGACGACGTCGGCACCAGTTTACCCCACTCAGCGCAACACCAGCGGCGCCGGGTTAAACAGTCTCAGGGCTGGGGTGTCACTCTGGGAGAGGCATGCTCAGCACGTGAGAGGCCCTGGGCTCAATCTCCAGCACCAAAACCCTGTTGTCTCTTGTTTGGTATTTCTGACTATGAAGATAGTCTTAAGATTGTCATAAAAGATTTTTGGTGAAAGAAGATATAATACATAAAATACCACCTCTGCTTTAAGCTATGCAGAAACATTTCTCTTTAAATGTAAGGATGAGCTCTGGCAGACATTCTTGGGCATTTCTGTTTGTGTCTAAGACTCCATTTGTAAGATCTGATTAGCAAAAATAGTTCTCTTGATATAGTAAGTAAAAATTATTCGTAGCAATCACTTTTTATGGATTGTTGAGATGAGAGAATTTATGGAAGGTTGACATGGTGGCACAGCCCTGGAATCCCAGCACTCTAGGAGGCTGAGGCAGGAGGATCACCTGAGTTCAAAGCCAACCTGGGCACCTAATCAAAACTGCCTCAAAGAAGAGCTGTATTTCAGGTGGAGAGCATTTGCCTGGCATGTGTGAGGTTTTGAGTTCAAGCTCCGGTAATGGGGGAGGGGAAGAAAAAGGCTCTTTAGCAGTAAGCAATGTGGGTGACTTCTGTGAGGACAGTTGTTAATCTGGGCTGGTATGTCAGGCTGTGAGAGGGATAGTGGAAATTTGAGTCTCCTGAACAGCCCCAGCAAGGGTTTGCTTGGTGCAGACTTGACAAGCCCAATGAGACAGGTCCTCTTAAAAACATTAGTTTCAGGAAAACCCAATGGGGTCACCAAATGAGTGTGTCTACCTTGGTTCTGACCAACAGATTTGTTTAATAACTTCAGAATTGTTGAGAGATTTCAAAATAATAAGGACCTCCCTACAGTTAGTTTCTAAATCAATGGTTATTAAAGGCAAGATTTTATTTAACCATTTAAATACAGCCTACACCTTTTAAAATTAAATTTACAAAGAAATTTAAACCACACACTTCTGCATATCTGAGACAATCAATACAATACAAGTTTATGATGGATAATGTGACAGTATTGGAAATACTGCCACTAGGCTGGGGATTTAGCTTAGTGGTTCCAGTGTCTACCTCACAAGTGCAAGGTCCTGAGTTTGATCCCCAGTACCACACACCACAGTGCCGGGCGTGGTGGCTCATGTCTGTAATCCCAGCGCTTGGGAGGCAGAGGCAGGAGGATTGCTGAGTTTGAGGCTTGCCTGTGCTACATAGTGAGCTCAGGGCCAGGCTGAATTACAAAGCAAGACCCTGTCTCAAAAAATAAAGAACAAACAAGAAATCTGCCAGTGTTATTAGTAATATGTTTCATATTGCTGGTATGTGTATAAGAATGGAAAGTTTAATTACTCAAGTAACTTATGTTAAAGGTGATGATTCAGTTGTCATTCTATTTCTGGAAAAATCATCCTCTGGGTTGAGCAACCTGAATAATTACATCATTCTCATTTTGTTTCTACTATCTCACCTAACATTATTCTTCCAGTTTCATGATAAATCATTTTCCAGATATAAGTACACTTAGATTATAATTTTAAAAAGCTCTGTTCTGCCTTTGGGACTGCAGTCTCATAGAAAATTACTTGTAATTAGAGGAATTCGAGCTTCATTTAATGATCTTCCTCGCTGTCTGGGATCACGCACAGGGCCAGACCCAGCAAGTCCCTTTCCATGCCAAGGGCTCAGAAGAGTGGATGGGTGAGAAAAAGCAACGGAAGAAAATGCAACAAAGCTCCCAGGTATGCTCTCCAGAAATGCAGAAAAAGTTAAATTCATTGTCTTTTATGCATGTTGAAGGCAGATGTAGTTGCATCTGTTAAAAATTTACAGGGGCTGGGCGTGGTGGCTCACGCCTGTCATCCCAGCACTCGGGAGGCAGAGACAGGAGGAGTGCTGAGTTCGAGGCTTGCCTGGGCTCCATAGTGAGCTCAGGGCCAGCCTGAACTACAAAGTGAGACCCTGACTCAAAAAAAAAAAATTTACAGGGATTGCTGGAGATTTAGCTCAGTGGTTCTGGTGCCAACCTTGCACATGTAAGGTCATGAGTTCGATCCCTGGTACCACAAAAAAGAAAAAACTGACACAGATGGGCGGGGGTGCGGCTCGTTGATGAAGCAGTCGCCCAGCATGTGGAAGGCCTGGCTTCAGTCCCAGAGTAGCAGAAAGCTTTTGTTCTCAACATGGAGACGTTCTTTCCCAAGTGTGGGTGCTGATATGTCAAATAAAACTGCCTTTGACTGTGGCTGAGAACAAGGCTGACAGGGATGACAGCTTTCCACCGGAAAGGCACGGTTTGCTTCCTCGAGGGCCCCCCACCTCAGCTGGGTGCACAGTGAAAAGGACGGTGGAGGTTTTCAAAAGACAGATAGCAAGTTCCATGACGTCACAAAAGGCTGTGTCGTCCCAGGGAAGGGAATCGGGTGGTTCCGCAGCGCCCCGCGTCCCCGCGTTCTGGGGGCAGTGAAGGCGAGCCGGTGGCAGGCGGGGCGGGCGGTCAGTCGGGCCTGGCCTTGGCCCGGCCCCTGCACTCTGCTGGAGCGGACGGCCAGCTCCCGGACGGCATCCGCGCCGCTGCTCAGAAGACGAGGCCTCTGCGTGCCAAGCCCTTCTTTCGCCTAAGTCAGTGATGAGCCAACTGTAGTAACTCAGGAAACTGCGTCCTGGGCCTTTTCAGTTCAGACTTTTAATACGACTTTTGAAGAACAACAGTCAGCCGAAGACTGCGAGGGGCACTGAAAGCCCTCTGCACCTTCTGACAGTTTTCCAGACGCCCAGCAGCATGCGGCGAGCCGCTCGAGCCTGCCGTCTACTCAGCCCTTTCCGCCGCTTCTAATCCAGCGCAGGGTCAGGGTCTGCCCAGGGCCTGACTCCTCGGAGAGCCCGGATTACCCTGGGCAAAGACACAGCCCGTGCCTCTCTGAAATTTCAGATCTAAATAGTGTTTTAGGTACAGCAGGTGTTCGCTAAGTATTCGGAGCGTAACGACAGGGTTGGTGCGCACAAGAACACAAGCCGACCGGTGGTGCAGGCCCAGCAAGGCTGCACGAGTCACCCTCAAATTTCCAGTAACTGGCTTGGTAATTGTGGAAGCCTCTGCTACTTAATTTCCTCTACTGAAGAGTGTGGCTGTTCCTGGAGGCTGCCTGGACACGTTTGTGTTTGGCCCGAAGTGTTTCCCAGAACTTCCAGGCTCGCTGCTCTCGGGCGAGGGGTTTCATTGCCTAGTTGGAGGCGGCCCCGCCATGCCCCCTCGACCCCACAGCTGCCCACCGCGTGCCTGCCGAAGGCACTTCAGTTCTTTACCCCTGAACTGCTTCCAACTTTTGTCCTTTAAGAGAAGAAAGACTGGTGGTACAGAAGGGAAGAAAGGAAAGAGAGGGAGGAAAGAAGCCGTAGTGTGATAGGGAGGAGGTAATGAGAGGTAGTAAGTCTGTGGCATCAGTTCCAGATCTGCCCCTGTAATAACCTCTGGTTTTAATTATGCTCCATCCGCAGGTTTGCAGTCAGTGAGGCGGAACACACGGGTTCCACAGCCAGGCCGCATCAACGCTCAGATGCCGCAGGTATGAGCCACAGCAGGAACTCATGCCCTCAGTGGGGGGGGGGGGGGCACTGCGCCCTTTGTAATCTGAAAGTCTGACTGTTATGTAAATCTTTTGAAATGTGAGGTATCTGGAAGCATATACCCGTTGTATTTAATTATCCAATATTTTTGGACTAAGTTATAACTCAAATAAATTACGACAGGTTTCAAAAACAAAAGGGTATTTTATCAGGGTTTTTCGATAGGAAGGAAGGAAGGAAGGGAGGAAAATGAAAGTGCTAAGGACTCTTAATGCCACCGAGAAAACATCGGGATTCTCCCTTTCGTTGAGTGCTGATGGAGAAGGATGCTTGCTGTATAGCTATTCACATGCTGAGGTTCCTCAACTAGAATCGGTGTCCGTGGAGCGCGGGGTCAGTGTTTAACTTCCAGATTTCTGGGTTGGGGACACCAGAGGATCTGATTTCTAGACTTCGCCAATTTCTTGGTGAAAATACCCCTTCGTGGCTTCTTTCAAGCTACCAACATGGTGCTGCTGGAATCCCTGAAGAAAGCAAAAAACCATCCACTCGCAGACTGCCGCCTACCGCTTTCTCTCTGGGTCGCTTATTTGCTTTCGTGGTGGACTGCGAGACGGACTAGAGGGCCTGCGAGGACACTGCTGCCGCCATTACAAAATCAGGGCTGCCCTGCAGGGAGACCCGTGTCATGACCAGTCTCTCACCCCAGAGGGCCCTAAGAAAGCCCCAGTGCCATGGAGACGGCAGTGCAGGCAGACAGGCACCTGTGCGGACGACCTGACACCGCCCGACAGAGGGACACAGTCCCTCTTGTTGAAGTGGCCCGGCCAGCAGCCTGTGGACGCTCAGGTATCTTGGTGAAGCCTCCGGGTCTGAAGACAGGTTTTCCGCCTTGAGCTCCAGATCTGATCTCTGCTGGACAAGCATCCGGTTTGCAGGAGCCACTCAGCCTGTCCTGCGGATGCTGTTTAATGCGGCGCTGATCTGACTGAAGTGAATCGGGCTACTGTGTGTTTCAGAAAACGTGTCCCAGGGTGGGTGTCACCTCCCCAAGTATGTGTTTCTGCCTCCTGGTCCTAAGTGGAGACTGTAGGACGAGTTTGTAGCCAACGTCTTTGTCCGTGGAGTTTCCCCTTCTCAGTCCAGCTTTCCTGTCGATACCAGATTTTTCTTCACACAAAACATATCCTACTTCTGTCTTCTATACTAGCTAATTTTGCTTATAGGACATAATCAGCTCTCTAACGTGACCCTCAGAGCTCTCCCAGCCTGGCCTTTTGCTCGATTTCTTTCTAGCAGAAGCCTTGCACGATTCCCAGACTTGGTGACGGGCCTGGTCAGCTCTTACTCACTCCAGGAATTTAGGGTTATTTATCACTGTATATGCCAGAAACTACGTGCCGTGGACTGAAGATGAGAAAACAAATGCTTAGGCTTTGCTTTTAAAGTGTTCACAATCAATATAGTGCACACGGTATACAAATAACTGGTAAAGACGGTAAAATGATAAAAATCACTGGTGAATCTCATTTACAAATTCCTCTTTGAATCCTCAAGAACAAGCAGTGGCTTTTGCTGGAGAAGCTGGACAATGTGTCACAGAAAAGGTGGAACTTTGTCTTTGGTGTTAAACCAGTAGGAGGCGAGACGCCCGATAGGCAGATAACAGAAAATGTTTACCAGGAAAAGAAAACAAAGCCTCACTCTGAAAGGGCCCGTGATATCCAGGGAAAAGCAAACCTTGGGTGGTTTACGAGAAGGCGCTGACAAAGGCTGTGGGAAAGCAGAAGGCGGCGGAATGTGCCATGAAGGACCAAAGCGCCCCTCTGGCTGACTCCGCCTAGTGTTTACTTCCGTTTTGAGATAGCAGGAGACCCCGGTGCCCTCCCAGGGTGAGGGGGAACCTGGGTGTGACTGGGGCACTCATTTGAAAAACTGGTGCACTTTTTCCACTCTGTGTCAAGCAAGAGCTTCCGGGCACTAAGCTGCCCAGCGGAGAAGGTTCGTTAGACTCTGCAGGAACGAGCCCTAGCGCAAGAGCAGGAGCCAGCAGAGATGAGACAGGCGGCACAGGGGGGCGGGACCCAGAGAGGCGCTTCCGGCCGGGCCTGGCCCTCGCCTCGCGTCCACAAGGGGCCTCTGATCCCGGGGTCTCGGCCACCACGGGAGCCACAGCCCCTCCCCCCCGCCCGGCTCCAGCGCGCTGAGCTCAGCGGCGGCCGGTCCCACCGGAAAGACCCCGACGTGGGGACACACCGGCTTGCTCACACTGTCTCGTGCGGCTGTTGGAAGCAGGGGCTGCAGGGCAAGGGTGACACCCGGAATGGCCGTGGGAGGCGTCAGGTGCGCGGCGGTAGCTCAGCGGGCACCAGTCACGCCCCCGAGAGGCGGCCCGAGGGCGGCTCCGGGGCCCTTTCAGGTCATGCTCTGCCTTTCAGGAACGGGAGGCCCCGTCCCAGAGATCCGGGGCTCCGGACGAGTCGCCGGTCTGGCCGGGGCAGCCCGTCCCTGGCACCTCGACCCAGCGGCTCGGGTGACACGGGGCCCTCGGCCTGCCGCGCCTGCCGGGCTCCCTGGAGGCCTCGTTCAGGAAACCAGACCCGGGTCCGGGTGCGGCCGCCTCGCTGCCGGCCACGCTCTGGGGTCCACGGCGCTAACACTGCGCCGCAGCCGCTTCCATGGCTCATCGTCGCCGTCTAGGCTGCGGAGCTTAAGGAATTTCTTGTCGTCTTTGTACAACTCCCGGCAGCCGCCATAATCATGCCTTACTCAACCTCGGTATTAGATACGTACTACTGTGCGATTATCGGAGATTAAACATCTTTGCATAACGGACTCCCTCGCTTGCTCCTCGCCCGACAGAGACTCTCGGAAATACGCTGCGCACGTAGCGAAGAGACTGAAGGGCGGACACTCCCCGACGCCGCCCTGCCCACCCGAGCAGGTGCGGACAGCGCCCGGCGCCCGCGGCATTACCTGAGGCATCCAGTGACGTTGTAGAATATATCAAAGTCGAGCAGACCGTTGGCTTTGGGGTAGTCCCCCTCAGGCCACCCCGAGAAGGGGACCACGACGCCCTCCGTCAGGGTGAGCAAGGCTTCCGTTATCATGAGGTTCTTGAGTCTGTCGTTGGATGACAAATTCCACAGCAAACCTAGAAGAGCAAAGAGTTACCATGGGGATGGCACGGAGCGGGGCCGCAGGGGCTGCCCAGGAGTCCACCCAGGGCCAGGAGCTCCAGGCCTGTGACTTGTTGGAGAAAAAGGGGACCCGGGGGTGTCAGCAAAGAGCCCAGACCCCCTCAAAGACGCTGTTTAAAGCTCATTCATTAGATGCTAACGGAAGCTGAGCGCTACACACAAACACGCGCAGCCTGGGACATAAAACGGGTGGGTTTAATTGATCAGGGGGTCTGTGGAAGGCCTTGCTGCTGTTTCTCTGACCCTGCCCCCAAGCTGGCATCGCCGGGACGGGCACGTCTGTGCTCACCAGCTGGCCCATTGTAACCAAGACATCTGCACTGGAAGAGTCCCCATTTCTCCCTCGACACGCGGGGACGCTCTTCCCGGCTCTTGCTACTCGCTCCCTGGGACTCTCCCCTGGCATTCTGGGCGCGCCCCTCACAGCAGGAAGAGCCCACCCGAGGCCCCTCTCTGCCTGTCCGGGAGGCCCACCGACGTGGCCAGCCCCGTTCACAGCTTGCGTCCTCCAGGAAGCGCTGCTGGCTGTACAGGGCGCTGAGCTCTCGCTGGGTGGCAGGGGCAGCCCAGGGAGCAGTACCCCACCTACCTGCCAGCCCCCGCGGTCTAAGCCTTGGTCTGTGGCTCAGCCACGCGTGGTCAACCTTCCCTGTCCTCTCCCCCACTTTAAGGGGATCAGTATAATACCTACGCAGGAAGAAGAAGATAACAGCAGGATAGGCGCTGGAGTGAGTTAAAGTGCTGAGTATGTTTAGGATTTGTTTTCTCGTCCACGTGGGCCCCAAAGTCTTCTGATGCAGTGGGGGGGGATCCTTACTGACTCAGCTCACTGTCCCTCAAGAGAAAGGGGAGAGGCAGGGTCTCCCTTTTCTACCCCATCTCCCCACCTCCCCTTAGCAACTCCTACCTCTTAAACCGAACACACGGTTTGTCCCAAAGGCGTGAGAACCCGGTCCACAGAGAAACCTACTTTCTGACAAGGCAGACACGGCAGCCTGGGCTGAGCTTAGCAGCAATGTCCCTGGCCCCGAATGTAACGACCGAGATAATTATACAGTTAAAGCCTGGCAGTGATTGAGCCATACCTGTGTTTGGCCCAGAGCTCAAAGTCGTTTTCTGAGCTTCAAGCTGGCTATGGCTGTGCACGACGCCCCAGTTTCTGGATCCAAACCCACTGGAGCCTAAACATCGCTTGCATCAGACACAGGGTTTCTGGCCCTTTCCCTACCAAACTCCTGCATGGAGTCCAGAGCACTGTCCCTCAGCCGCAGGTCTGGCAAACACAACTGCGTACCTCCCACCTCATCTTCCAGAGGCCCTCGGAAGAGCCAGCAATGCAGACGGTGGTGGAAGACCACAGGCTAAAGCTGAGGTCTGGTTACGAAGCTACAAACAAGTTAGAAAGAAAAAGGGAAGAAAAATAACAACTTCCTGAGCTCTAAATAAGCAAACAAATTAAGTCTCTACTTGCCAGAGGCTCAGAAATGTGAAACACAATGACGTTTCCTCTTTTCAAAAGGACCCACACAGGGCAGTCAAAGAAAAACACCCCTGGGATAAAAGTCTGAGAGGATTAATCTGAACAAAGGGAATGGAATTTTCCTGCAACAGTCCATATCCTTTACAGTTCGCCAAGGTGTATTATTTCTACGGACCTACATGGTGTGGAAAGATTTTTCCATTTTCTTGTTTTTTTTTTTTTGTTTGTTTGTTTTTTGAGACAGGGTCTCGCTTTGTAGTTCAGGCTGACCCTGAACTCACTGTGTAGCCCAGGCTAGCCTCGAACTCACAGCAATCCTCCTGCCTCTGCGTCCAGAGGGCTGGGATTATAGGTATGAGCCACCAAGCCCGGCAAGATTTTTCAATTTTTTTTTTTTTTTTTTTTTTGAGACAGGGTTTCACTTTGTAGTTCAGGCTGGCCCTGAGCTCACTATGCAGCCCAGGCAAGCCTTGAAATCAGCAATCCTCCTGTCTCTGCCTCCCGAGTGCTGGGATGACAGGCGTGAGCCACCACGCCCGGCAAGATTTTTCAATTTTTGATGTAGGAAATTGTATAGAAATGTCATGGCCAGCAAATATCTAGGTAGCATAAAGCTAAAATGTTTAGAAGAGATTTAGGGGTTTTATATACACTTATAAATATCCCCCTTCACCAACACACATATAAAACCAGTAAGTACCCAACCACCAACTGGTTAATGTGTATAACATCATGAGACAAAGGTCCACATTCTTCATATGGAGTTATTATAAATCATTGAAAACTGAAATTTCAGCAGTTAGAGTATTTAACACAGAGCCAAAAGACATCAGAGCTAACAACATAGGACTGTGTTTTTTTAGCGCCTGAAGAAGGGCAGATGTACGCTCCTAGGTTCTGTGGCCACAGGAGGTACAGCCGGAACAGAGTGAGAATTCTAAGGACGGCACTTTCAGCGCATTTTCAAGAAAACAGAGATCTATATGTAAGACCCAGCTTTAATACTGGTGAGGACAGAAATAAATTCATTCCTCACCAAAATGCTGATGAGGGTTTATTCAGAACTCAGTGTTGTAAAGACCAGCGGCTTCCAAACGAACCCAAGGACAAGTTAGAGTCCTAGAGTCTTGGGTCACAATCCTTCCTGTACCTGGGAATACTCAGAAAGGCAAGATTAGAAAGAACCAGTTCTCTCATGATTGTCATCTCCTCCTCCTCATACTTACTTAATATAAACTTGGCAAGTTTTTGAGTTCAAGCCCACTTAAGTGACTATATTTCCTGCCCTAGAGGGCAACAGTAATAAATTATCAGCTGTAATATCATTAGATCCCCTTTACTAGTGAGCTACGTTTTGTAAATCTTGGCAGGAATAGGAGCCACGCCCTGTTGCTGGGAAATTTACCTGTACACAATTCAGTGTACAGGCAGCGTGCACATGGCGACCTGGCATCAAAGGACACAACGGGCACCTTGAGAGAAGCCCCTTTGTTCAGACTCCTGCTGATGGCGATGGACAACGGGAGCGCTTCCCAGAAGCGACTGCACCAGCGACTGGAGCCCGAGAGGCCTCTCCAGGGGTGTGGGTGCAAGAAGGGAGCGAGAGGAGGCCCACGGGACAGCCGGCGCGGGGCAGGCCAGCGTGTCCTCCCGGCGCAGAGGCTGGGCCGGGCGAGCGGGGCAGACACGCGGAGGGCAGGCGGCGGACGTGCACGAGGGCCTTTGCGTGAGACGCTGTGTCGGAAGGGGAGTCAGGAGGATACGGGACCGGCGCTCTCCCTCGGGACAGAACTCTCTAGAAGTAGAGCAGCAGAGAGACTGGGGAGGTGCCAGAGTCAGGGACGCCGGGTGAGACAGGCAGAGGCAGGACAGGGGACTGAGGGTCGGGGAGGCCGGCAGGGTTCTCGGATCCCGGAGTCGCAGAGCCGCCACTTCCTGGAGACAAGACAGGGACTCACCGTCCGTGTCAAACGAAGGCGGTGCGATGACGGAGCAAAGCGCGCAGGTACAGGGCTTCACACCTAGGCTCCCACCTTGGCACCTGTGTAACCTCGCGCCATGTGCTGCGCGTCTCCGAACCTCACGCCCATCACGTGGGAGGCCCACACACGGTCGTGAGGAGAGGCAGATGAAACAG
Source organism: Thryonomys swinderianus (assembly GCA_004025085.1). Lineage (NCBI taxonomy): Eukaryota > Metazoa > Chordata > Mammalia > Rodentia > Thryonomyidae > Thryonomys > Thryonomys swinderianus. Next base: position 31,639 of record PVIC010004946.1, on the reverse strand, counting down.
CCCGGCTCACTGATTACAGTGCTGGCCCAGTAAAGTCTAAGAAACAGGCTGATACAAAAGATACATACATATACATGCTTTGTGTGTCCAAACAAAGATAGAAGGGTGTTCTCATTACATCTACAATTATTTCTGAGAATCAGAAACTTATTTAGCGCTTCTATTTCCAGACCTAAACGAGTAACTTAGAAGGATCTGGACCCCATGTCCGAGTATCATTTCAGTCCAATGAACGATACTTAATACTCACCATCAGGAGATTGGCTTGTTCCAGAGATCTGGGCACTGCACAGTCAGCCTCATTTGCCAACTCTATAGATCATCCCCTGATGCCCAGGCGGTTTCTATGGCACCAGTTTCACAGAATGTTCTGATTTTCGCTTCCTGCCGTCTGTGTGGAAGAGGAAGCGGCTCTTCCCCCTCCGCTTCCTCAGTGCCTGCGCTGACTGCCGTCCCTGTGTCCCCGGGTTTCTCTACATGATCAGCGGCTTCTTTCCACCCCTTTGGCCTCTAGAAGTGCTGACTGTCCGGAAGAACTTTCGCGCTCCTTGAAAACATCCACCGAGGCCTGTCCTATCTTTTTTCCCCTTGTGGTGCTGGGAGTGGAACCCACGGCTCCATGACCCCTGCTGGGCGCGCTCTACCACGGAGCGGCACCTGCCAGGACCAGCCCTCCTTCCCGGACCTTGGCCGACTGCGAGACTCCAGCACCATCGCTGGAGGCTCCCTGCTGGTTCACTGCTACATCGGAATGAGGGAAATGCTGGCGTCTAAATGTGAGGTTTGGTCTTCAGGCCAGCCAGCCGGGCGGCCGGCACAAAACCTCCCCCCTGTGCAGGTGGAAAACAGCCTCCTCGGGCTGCGACTCCCAGCGCCTGACACCCGAGAGCTGCTCTGTAAATGTTAACTCAACGGATGAGATCAGCCTTAATTTCTACAGATGTTTTCACATAGTAGATAAACAGGAAATCACCCGTGGGGCAAACAACAAGGCGGGGAGGGGAGGGTGGTGCAAGCCCTGTATCGAAGGTGCAGTTACAGCACATCAACACGGGCTGGACACGGAGCTCAGCACTAGGGGACAGTGTCAGCAGGTAGGAGGCACTGCGTTCAATTCCTGGCGCAGAAAAACCGTATCGAAGTTGAAAAAAAAAATTAGTTCTAAGTAAGATACAGTGATAAAAATATTCTTATGGTAGTTTGAGGTCAAAGGTACAAAATATAGGGGCCGGAGATTTAGCTCAGTGGTTCCGGCATCTGCCTTGCAAGCACAAGGTCCCTGGTTCGATCCCCTGTAACCACATACAACACTAATGGGTGTGGTGACTCACGTCCACCAGCAATCAGTACCACAATGCTGGGCATGGTGGCTCATGCCTGTCATCCCAGCATTTGGGACGCAGAGGCAGGAGGATTGCTGAGTTCTAGGCTTGCCTGGGCTACATTGTGAGCTCAGGGCCAGCCTGAACTACAAAGCGAGACCTTGTCTCAAAAAAAAAAGGTACAAAATATATTCAACTTAAAGCAATATGCAGTGTCTCCTTTTAAAGTATTTATCAGAAATGTTAACTGTTATTTTATCTTATTTTTTTGAGACAGGGTCTCACTATGTAGCCCACGCAAGCCTGGAACTCAGCAATCCTCCTGTCTCTGTCTCCCGAGTGCTAGGGTGACAGGTGTGAGCCACCACTCCCGGCACTGTGGTATGTGGTATTGATGGCTGGTGGGTGTGAGTCTCCACGCCCAGCATGTATGTGGTTACCGGGGATCGAACTCAGGACCTTGTGAGGCAGGCACTGGAACCACTGAGCTAAATCTCCGGCCCTTAACTGTTATTTTTTAAAATTATTATTTGATGTAAAAATGTTGAGTGAAATAAACTGGACACACAGGCTTGAATACCATGTGGCAGCTCGCATCTGAGAAAGTCTACGTCCTTAGAGATCAGAGGCAAGGGGGTGGGTCTCCTGCAGATGGGAGACGTCCCGGAGACCCAGGGTGGGGGTGAGGGGGGCGGGGCTGGAGAAAGCCGCAGAACAAAGAGACCCCATGTACAGGAGCCTCACAGCATCAGCGAATGTAAACCTGCGACGCCATGAACACGAGCAAAGATTAATAATCCCAATAAAAATGAAAACAGGAACACAGAATTCACGGAGGAGGGGAAAGGAAGGAGGAGGGCATGAAAAGAAAGGAAGCAAGCTGTATAACGTTCAGGCACCTATTCCCCAAGGTGGCTGTAAAATGCACTGCAAACATACACTAATTAAAAAAGAAAAAAGGCATTAACTTCTCTGAGTCTAGCTAAGATTTAATAGCCAATAATGCCTTAAACCCTGAAGTATTAGTGATAACTAAACTTGAAAAGGCTGCTGCATCACTGAGCTGCTGAAGATAATTATCAGCTCCCGGAGGAGACGCCGCGAAGCAGTCTCTCCACGGCGGTCCCTGCGGCGGGGGGTGGAGGGCGGGACAGAGCGCGGGGGCGGCATGGAGGTGGCTTCTCTTCTACCTGAGGCAGGCTCTGCTTCGGCAGCAGGAGCCCCTCCTCCCTGCGTCAGGGACAGACTGCCAAAGCCACTGCCCTCACTCCACCCCAGCAGCGTGACTTTCCATCCAGTGGGCGGAAGGAAGATGCCCAACGGTCCGGACCTCAGGGAGATGGAAATATGAAGCCGAGAAGCAAACTGACTTGTCCTCCACCCTTCCCTTCTTTTGGCGGCGGGGGGGGGGGGTAATCGAAGGACAGACAGACTAGAAAGGTAGCATGAAAGATGGAGCAAATACTTCCTTAAACTTTGATTACACTGACCCTCATGTTGGAAAACTATCTGACCCTCCGTTTCTCCTTCCTCGCACAAACCCGCTGAAGTGACTGTTGAGTAAACAGGGCGCAGTTCCTGTTGGATTCCTTCAGTGTTTTGGACATCGGGGCAACATAAAAACCACGCACACTGTCGAACTACCTACTTGGCTGTTAGCGCGTGTGTGCACAGTTCTCACAGTGAATCTTATCAAGAAGTTTTAAAGAAACATAGTCAAAAGGGTTTTTCATTGAAAAATTTAACCGAAAACTTCAGAATATTTTCCTCTTCCGAAGGAGGAATCCAGACAAGGTTCGTATCTGGGCTCTAAGCCAGCAGGTGACAAGGTCCTTTAATACCATCCTCTGGGTAACAATGAGCCCGTCCAGCACCCTTTCCAGGGAAAACACACAGCTGGCCGGGCCGCCCGGGCTCTGCCCTTCAGCGCCTGGCATGCAGTACCTGTGATCTGCTTCTTGGTCTCCAAGTCTCTGGTCTGCTTCAGCACCTGCAGCAGTCGGGGGACGCCATTGAGTTCCGCCACCTCCACCTTGTTGTCGTTATCTTCAAACACCAAGTTTCTCAGGGCCCCGCACGCGGCTTGCTGCACGGCCTCGTTCTGAACTTTGAGCAGCGCCAGGAGCTTGGGGATGCCGCGCAGCTGGTAGACCTGAAGGACAGGACACACGTTCCCAGGCTTTGAGTTCGGCCCGGCATGTGGACGTCCGCCCGGTGCGCTACGACCGGGAGAAGGTTCCCGATGCTGACTCTAAAACTCATCCTGCAGCAGCGCCACATGGCACAACCCGAGACTCACCTTGCCCGTCACGTGCCAGCTGGGAGGCAGAGGGGAAGGCAAGTGGGGCGCAGGGTGGCTGAGCGAGCCGGGCAGGGAGCGCCAAGCGCTAACACCCGCAGCAGAGAAAAACGGCAGCGGGGTCTGCGGAGAAAGGGAGCTCGGCAGAAGATCCCGCCGTCCACAGCTGCTCGGTGCAGAATAAAACTTCACAAGCAGTGTACAGCGGCTGGGAGTCACCTTCACCAGCGGAAGGAGGCAAGTGCATCGATCAGGGATCGACTCCCAAATGCAAGTTATTTTTCTGATCAATGGCTTTGCGTGCTGAATGGAAACAAATGGGTTTCTCACAGGCTCCCACTTGCAATCATTTTTGTTTATGGGAGCAGGGAAGCAAGGGTCCCTGCACTGAGCTATGCCCCGGACGCTTGTACATTTTATTTTGAAACAGGGTCTCACGAAGTCACTGAGTTGCACAGGGTGGGCTTGGACCAGCCATCCTGCTGCCTCCCGGAGTGCGGGGCTACAGTGTGCGCCCAAGTTCCCGGCCCAAGTCCTGAGAGTCGGCCGTCACGGACACGAAGGGCCTCCCCTGCCCGCGGAGCCCAGAAACGGAGGTGCCCCACCAGCCGGCTGCGGGGGGAAGAGCACTGTGCTCCTGGCCCGGAGGCAGATGTGCGGATTTTGTATTTAGCCAGCTCCACCCTTCCTCACACAGGATCACACAGGCGCCATGTAAACAAGCCTTCCCATCTCACGTGAGCACAGGGGAAGAGACTACCACAGCAGGACACAGATAAGGCTGCCAAGGAACCTAGGGAGGAAAACTGCTCCAAAGATGAACCTCACCAGCAGAGTACTTTTTTTTTTTTTTGAGACAGGGTCTCACTTTGCAGTTCAGGCTGGCCCTGAGCTCTCTATGTAGCCCAGGCAAGCCTCGAACTCTGCAATCCTCCTGCCTCTGCCTCCGGAGCGCTGGGATGACAGGTGTGAGCCACCACGCCCGGCACTGTGGTATGTGGTACTGATCGCTGGTGGGCGTGAGTCTCCACGCCCAGCATTGTATGTGGTTTCCGGGGATTGAACTCAGGACCTTGCACTTGCGAGGCAGGCGCCGGAACCACTGAGCTAACCCTCCGGCCCATGAGCAAAGTACTTTTTAAAAAGTCTGAAACATAAAACCACATGGATTGTACACAAAACTCCAGAAGTATACATATATGACAAGTATACACAGGCATAGAGCATTGTGTGATCTTTCAATATGGAGGAAAATGGTTTCATACTTCAAATGCTTCACTGCTAATAATGCGGAGCGATGACCTTCTCCTTATCAGCAGCTGCCTCAGAGGAGGCCTGTGCAGCGCGGGGGACGGGCCGCCAGAGCCCACGGCAGCGGGGGGCTGACACTGCGCCGACACCCGTGTGCCCCGTCAGCGCTAACGCTGAGGGCTCCTCGCCGTCCGCAGCCCTGGCCACAGGCCGCCCGTTTACCTCATCTGTCCTCACTAGCAGACGCTCTCAGGAGCCAAAGAGCACCGTTTATGTGAAGACAACCTGTGATTCATGTCTCTGGTTTTCTCCATGTCGGGCCACTGCGTTTCAAGCTGTGATGAGATGTTCATGGGATGGGGTGCGTGGGGCCCCGGCTCCGGAGGCTTCCGGCACCATCTCCTCTATGCCGGCAGCTTTGGCATTTGCCCCAGTCCAGAGAGAGGCCAGTCGGGCCATGTGGGCGCAGATAAAGGCCGCTGTGGCCGCCCACGCAGCTACCTGCTTGCAACCTGACTGCTGAGTGTCTGAAGTTCTCCCGGGTTTAGAAACAGCTTTGGGCTTCACTTATCCAAAGAGACACAAGCCAAGAGACATACATTATGCTGCATATAAGAGCTGGGAGCCTCTTCCTCCTCGGGATGAGAGGTTTGCTGCTTCCCAGTCACACAGAATTCTCGGAGGGCTTTTCCCCCTTCGAGGAAAAGAAGAAAGACTAATATAAATGTCATAGAAGTTCAGAAAAGCTTCCGTTTCCAAATTTATGAACGTGCAGAAACACCTATCAGAGCTTTAACTCTCTGGCTTCCTGCTGAAGTTCTCCCTGCCCCACGGCGGTCAGTCGATGACGGGCTTTGGGGTGGCGCTGCCGGCTGTGCTGTCCCCCTGCACCAGGTCTTGCCCACACCGGGTCCTGCCCACCCCGGGTCATGCCCACCCGTGTCCTGCCCACCCCGGGTCATGCCGGGTCCTGCCCACCTCATGTCCTGCCCACCCTGGGTCCTGCCCACCTCATGTCCTGCCCACCCCGGGTCCTGCCCACCCTGTGTCCTGCTACTCACCCCGCAACACTCGGCTCAAAGGCCACCTCCTCCATGAAATGTCAGCCGCTCCCCTCTCTCCCTCCTGTAAACTAACCACGCCACACACACTGGCATAGCCTTTCAGGAGGGAAAACACACTACTGTCCAAACCTTTACAGTGTTCACTCCTGGTAACCCTCCCCGGGAAAATGTTTCACATGTAGACACAGAGAAACACGCAGACACAGCAACTGCATGTGTCTCGGGACGGCCGTGACGCAGCCCGCGTGGCAGGCTCCACAGAGGGGCAGAGTGTGCACTTCCTGCTGGGGGGACCCCAGTTTTGAGCCGGGGACCGTGCAGGTCCGCAGGGACCCACTGCACACACAGCAGGGACTCAGCACATGGAGCTACTGTCACCCCTGAAATGCCACCGTGAAGCTGAGGTTTATAAAATATGAATGTTATGAGACGACTATGCTATTTTAAAACTGAAATAAAACATTTTCACTCATAAACACAGGCATAAAGGAAATGAGCTGAGGGAACTCAGGAGAAGTGGTAAAGACACATCATGAATGGGATCCGCTTTTATAAATAAGGATGCCTTTTTCATGCTTTAACAGGTATCTTTTATGTAATTTTATTTTTGGGCCTTGAAATCTTGATACTTCATTGCTGGGATGACAGGCACGCATAATATACCTGGATTAAAAAGTCTGTTTAGAGCTGGAGGGTTAGCTCAGTGGTTCCAGCACCTGCCTCACAAGCGCAAGGTCCTGAGTTTGATCCCGGTAACCACATACAGTGCTGGGTGTGGTGGCTCACGCCTGTCATCCCAGCACTCGGGAGGCAGAGACAGGAGGACTGCTGAGTTTGAGGCTTGCCTAGGCTAGTGAGCTCAGAGCCAGCCTGAACTACAAAGCGAGACCCTGTCTCAAAAAAAAAAAAAAAAAGTCTGTTTAGCTGGGCGTGGTGGTAGACAATTATCATCCCAGCACTCGGGAGGCAGAGCTATATAGAGAGCTCAGGGCCAGCCTAAACTATAAAGCAAGACCCTATCTCAAAAAAACCAAAGAGAAAAAGAATCCCAACAAAGCCGCAAATTTAACTTGACTGGGGATGCATGAATACATGAATAAAAATTAAAGGAAAAAACAATAATGATACTGGAACTGTAGGTGTGGGTTTTTCTTTTTTGTTTCCTAATGTCTCATTTATTTATTTATTTATTTATTTATTTATTTATTTTTACAGTACTAGGGATAGAACTCAGGACCTTGTGTGCCTAAGGTTGGTGTGGTAATGCTTGAGCTAAATCCCCAGCTCAAAGTTCTTATCATAAACTTCAATTAAACTCATAAGATTTTGCAACATATAGATATACTGGGCATAGTGGTTCACGCCTGTAATTCCAGCACTCGGGAGGCAGAGGCAGGAGGATTACTGAGTTCGAGGCTTGCCTGGGCTACATAGTGAGCTCAGGGCCAGTCTGAACTACAAAGCGAGACCTTGTCTCAAAGATAATTAAATAAATAAACCAAAAGAAAAACCAAAACAGGGTCGGAGGTGTCGCTCAGTGGTTCTGGTGCCTGCCTAGCAAGTGCAAGATCCCTAGTTCAATCCCCGGTAACCACATACAATAATACCAGGAGTGGTGACTCACACCCACCAGCAGTCAGTACCACATAACCACAAATGCTGGGTTTGGTGTCTTAAGCCTGTCATCCCAGCACTCAGGAGGCAGAGGCAGGAGGATTGCTGAGTTCCAGGCTTGCCTGGGCTACATAGCGAGCTCGGGGCCAGCCTGAACTACAAAGCGAGACCCTGTCTCAAAAACAAAACAACAAAAAATAGATGGTGTCTGTTACACTTAAAACGAGAAGAAAGCGTGGAAATGAAACTTTTTTTTTTTTTTTTGAGACAGGGTCTCGCTTTGTAGTTCAGGCTGGCTCCGAGCTCACTATGTAGCCCAGGCAAGCCTCGAACTCAGCAGTCCTCCTGTCTCTGTGTCCCGAGTGCTGGGATTATAGGCATGAGCCATCACGCCCGGCATGGAAATGAAACAATTTTTAAAAAGACTTTACAGATTATGTGAAGAGATCTGCCTTCTCCTTTCCAGGCAAGAGAACAAGTTACTGAAAGTCTCCCGGGTGCTGGAGGGAGACTGGGTGGGGGTGGGGCAGACGGAGGCAGGGACTGAATTAGAGCCGCTGGGTTAGCAGATGAGAACGAGGAGGACGGGGAGTGGGATAGGAGGGAGGAGCCGTGTGAGGATCCAAGACCTCTTCAGGAGGACTCTGAAGACGGAGTGTACAGGGCGGAATAGAAACTGAAAGCTCACAGACTACACAAGTTCTGGTGTTGGACTGTCTGAAAGAGCTGCCGCTCGTGGAAAAAAGAGGTACAATTTCAGTATCTCTCATCCAAAACCCAGACTCTGAAGCATTCCCAAATCCAACGCGTTTTCAGCGCTGATATCAGCACTGACACCAGAGCAGAATTTCACATCACAATTCTTTGTTTCTGATACAAAAACATTGAAAATACTGTATCACTTGCCTTTAGGCTTTGTGTATCAGGTGAATATAAAACATAAGTGAATTTTGCGCTTAGACTCAGGTCATAACCCCAAAGTACCTCATGACCTACATGTCAATATTCCAAAATCTGGAAAAAAATCCAAACTCTAAAAAATCTCTGGTCCCGAGTATTTGTGGGTAGGAGATATTGAACCTTGAACATGTTCTGAGTTATTGTTTCTGGTAGGTGATACACTATTTTCTGATTGTGTTCTCTTAACAGCTATTTCTACTTTCTAGCTAAGAAAGTGGAGGCTCGGAGAGGTAGAGTATCTTTCTTGCCTAAGGTCACCCAAGGTAATTAGGCTTCTGGGATTCAAACCCAGCCCCCCGTGACTCCTGAAAATCCGCTCAGACTACTAGCAACCCCACTTTACAGCGCAGCAGGAGAAGTAAGTTTGGGAGGGTTAGAGAGTGGGAAAAAAAGCGAAAGAAGATAAAGTGTCCGTTCAGATAAGGGGACGGTGGATCTGGAGAGGCCCAGGGAACCCAGGAGAGACCAGGGCTGGGGACCATGAGTCATCAGGATCTGGGTCGCAGAAGAAGCTGCAGGAATGAGGTCAGTCAGGACGTGTCCAGCTGGAAGAACCCTGGGAAAACGTCTAAGGAGCATGGAGAGTTGAGGGGTAGGTGGAAGATAAAGCGGCCGGCAGGGGAGCCTCAGAGGAGCCAGAGGGATAGAGAGACCCCAGCAGACGGTGAGACGGAAGAAAGTGCTTTAAAGAGAAGAATGTAAAATGTCAAATGCTCTACTAGTTATTAAATCACTGCCATGTACAGTATTTGCTTTCTGTCCAAGTTGTAAATGTCTTTCATACATAAATAGAAAACTGTGTCATCATGCTTTAATATCAGCAACATCTGTTAATCGTCCTGGGTTATAACATGATAATTCTTAGATTTCCCACTGGATACATTCATTTTAAACTTTGAAAATAACTTTCATATATTGTTATTCTCGAAGCCAGCCTCTGCTCTAATTCACTCCTCTGTCGGAGGCCGCGGCAGAAAGTTTAGAATAACGCAGCTGAGTGTGGGGTACACCGTGGGAGACAGAAACAAGAGGGTCAAGAGTTTGAGCCCAACCTGGGCGACTTAAGCGGCTGAATGAGATTCTGTCTCAAAACTTAAAAAATGAAAATTAGGAGTGGTCATTATAGTTTAATGTGAAGGCCTTGGGTTCAATCTCCAGTTCCATAAAATATTAAACAGAGTTCAGGTAGGTAGATTTAATCCTATGTGTAAGCAAAATATATTCAAGTTAGTAATGTAAAAGGCAGTGGAAATGTAAGACAATTTAGGCAACAAAAGAAAATTTAAGGTAGCTTCATATTAAAAATGAAAACACATATAGTAATAGCCAGTTTTTTAAAAACTGGGAACAGAAAAGGATTTAAACATTTATCTGACTATCTACAAAAGGACCAATTTTTAGCTCAATTTAGCTTAATGATTCATTATAGTATCTTTTTTTTTTTTTTGAGACAGGGTCTCGCTTTGTAGTTCAGGCTGGCTCTAAGCTCACTATGTAGTCCAGGCAAGCCTCGAACTCAGCAATCCTCCTGTCTCTGCCTCCCGAGTGCTGGGATTACAGGCGTGAGCCACCATGCCCGGCTATTATAGTATCTTTTAAGACCCATAGTTGTTCTTATAGAACAAACATAGGTAGTCAGTGAGAAATATTCAATAATTAGATACCTTTTGCAAGAATAATCTAGATGTGCCTTTTAAAATGGTATCTAATATACAGATACCCTAAAGAAAAATACTGACAGATCTGACTTCATAAGAATATACAGGGCTGGGGATTTAGCTCAAGTGGTATGGCGCCTATCTTGGAAGCACAAGGGCCCAAGTTTGATCCCTAGTACTGTCAAAATAAATAAATAAACAAAATACAGAATATAAATATAATAGAAAGAATATAAATATAAGTCAAATTTAAAAATAAAAAATAAAGCAGTAGGTAATATTTGTCATTTATATCACAGTGGATTGATATGCCAATAATAAGTAAAGAACTACATACATTAAGAAGCACACTTTTTTTTTTTTTTTTTTGAGACAGGGTCTCACTTTGTAGTTCAGGCTGGCCCTGAGCTCACTATGTAGCCCAGGCAAGCCTCGAACTCAGCAATCCTCCTGCCTCTGCCTCCCGAGTGCTGGGATGACAGGTGTGAACCACCACGCCCAGCACTGTGGTATGTGGTATTGATGGCTGGTGGGCATGAGTCACCACGCCCAGCATTGTGTGTGGTTACCAGCAATCGAACTCAGGACCTTGTGCTTGTGAGGCAGGCGCCAGAACCACTGAGCTAAATCTCCAGCCCAAGAAGTACACTTTTGTAGAAAAAAAATAAACAGTAAATTGAGAAAGACAACTGATGGAACAAACACAAGGTAAAAAATATACATAAAGGTACTCAACTCTGATTAATTACAGAAGTGTGAATAAAAAACATAAATAGAAGCTCTTTTGTGTGATGTTTGTTTAAAAGAAATGTAGGGGGGCCGGAGATTTAGCTCAGTGGTTCCGGCGCCTGCCTCACAAGCGCAAGGCCCTGAGTTCGATCCTGGTAACCACATACAATGCTGGGAGTGGAGACTCACGCCCACCAGCCATCAATACCACATACCACAGTGCGGGGCATGGTGGCTCACGCCTGTCATCCCAGCACTTGGGAGGCAGAGAGAGGAGGATCGCTGAGTTCGCGACGGCTTGCCTGTGCTACACAGTGAGCTCAGGGCCAGCCTGAACTACAAAGCAAGAACCTGTCTCCAAAAACAAAAAAAAGAAATGTAGGGGCTGGAGATTTAGGTCAGTGGTTCCGGCTTCTGCCTTGCAAGTGCAAGATCCCCGGATGATCCCAGTAACCACATACAATACTGGGCGTGGTGACTCACAACCAACAGCAATCAGTACAGCGTACCACAGTGCCGGGCGTGGTGGCTCACGCCTGTCTTCCCAGCACTCAGGAGGCAGAGGCAGGAGGATTGCTGAGTTCCAGGCTTGCCTGGGCTATACAGTGAGCTCAGGGCCAGGCTGAACTACAATGAGAACTCTGTCTCAACAAAAACAAAACAAGCAAACAAACAAAACCTATATAGGATTAACCATATTCTTCTCTGGAAAATGAAACTTTAAAAATCAGATTTTTTTTTTCTTTTAGAGAGATACCATTTCTGCCATCTCCCTCAAGCTAAGCACATCATCAACAGTCTTTCTCCTCATCCCAACAGATATGATAGAATATGCAGATACTGGACCCTAGAGATTAGAGCCCAGCTTGCTTGCTTTCTCCTTCCTTCCTTCCTTCCTTCCTTCCTTCCTTCCTTCCTTCCTTCCTTCCTTTCTTTCTTTCTTTTGAAACATGGTCTTGTTTTGTAGTCCAGGCTGGTCCTGAGCTCACTATGGAGCCCAGGCAAGCCTTGGACTCAGCAATCCTCCTGCCTCTGCCTCCCGAGTGCTGGGATGACAGGCGTGAGCCACCACGCCCGGCCCAGTTCTCTTTCTACAAGGGAGCACTGAAGGTGGGTGGAAAACATAAAGCAAACATGGAGATCTGGGTGTTTCTCTGTGCTCCCTCTGCCCTCTGCTCCTTACTGCAAAAGACCATCGCCCGCCTGTGCATGAGGGTGTTGATTTGAGAGAAATGGGCCCCTTTATCTCGACGGAGCTAGTTTTGAATAGGTCCTTTCTTAGGAATGGGGAACAACTCAGGTAGAGAGCACGCGCCCAGCAGGCAGAGCCCTGGGTTTGATTCCAGGCACCACAAAAACAAAACAAAATAATGCACACTTAGACAACAGGAACCAGGACGGCAGTTTTAAAGACCGATGAAAGGCTTATGATCAAAGATTTCTAAGATACAGTGGACTCTTGTGTTATGTCCAGCCTGACACAGACACCACTTGGGTTACAACCTGTATTTTAGTTTTAACTTATGACTAAAGTCTTAAGTTATGACCTGCATGCTGGCTGCTTCTGCCTCCAGATGGTCTCAGATACAGACTTTACCCTTAGAGAGCTCTGGAAGAAACATGCAGCGTCCTTTCCTGTGTGGGTCTGAGAAATCCCAGGCCAGCGTCTCTGAGGACCTGGATCTGCCTGTGGACAGGACAGAGGCTCTGAAGGCTGGAGGGAGCCTGAGCCCTGGACTGACCAACCTGAGCTACAAACAGCCCTCGGGACGGAACTAGTCCCTAAGTCAAGGGTCCACTGTATAGTATTAACTGAAAAGAAAACACTGTATGCTGCCATTTGTGCTTTTAATTAGAATAAAAATGGTTATTTAAGCAACTCCTTCAACAGCGGGTTCTGCCTGTACAGGAGGTCTCAGGGAGACACCCACAGACGGGGGAGGAGAGGGGGAGCGGAAGAGTCATCTTTCACTGAACACCCCTCCCCCAATGTCGGGAGCAATCCTATCTGGGAAAATTAACTGGATAATTGGGACTGTGACTGGGCTGAGCTTTCCCGCCTGCAGACCAGCTATGACGCATCCCGACCAGAGGACTTGACTCTTTATCTTCACCTCTGGAAACAACAAAGACCCCCTTGGTAACACTCACCGTGACGCTCCAGGGCACAGCTACAGCAGGACCTTCATCTACGTCATTCCCCACTGTTCCAGGACACAAGGACATGCTGCCCTCTGCGTGACCTGTTACGCCGCTGGCTCAGGAGGGACTGAATAAAAGGGTGGCAAACTCTGGTCTGTCGACTTTGTTGCCCAGAGCAGCACGGATCAGGCCAGAGCTCAGCTTCTTCTCTAAGTCTCATTTCTGTCCATTCAGTAATTATTTTGCCATGTGCTGTCGGGCTCACGGGACACTAGAACTTAACTGCAAAGGTTCTAGTTATGTCCCCTCTCCTGTTCCTTACACCCCACCACACCATTTTCAAAACACTTCTGCAGTGATCTCCTGGCTCTGCTCTGCAGGAACACTCAGGAGCTGTCAGACTCAGGAGCTGTCAGACGGTGCTCGCACGAAACTGCCCTGAGCCGTTTCTGCAGAAGTCCATGGAACAACTGAGTGGAAACAGTTGCGAACTATTGCTTATGTCCAATATACTTTGAAATATAGAAAAATAATAGCTTAATTTTCTGAGAGGGAGCTGTCCCCAGGCCCAGAGGGTAGCTCCCGCAGTGACTTACAATTGCACCAAGGATTCTGTATAATGAATATTTCCTCTTAAATTAAAAAAACAAACAGCAAATCTCAGTGAAGAGTTTTAAAGACTGCAACGAGTGCCTGGCGCCACCCTGCAGCGCAGCCAATACGCACCCTCCTGCGGGCCTCGGCCTTCTGGAAGCTCTCGTGCTGGATGAAGGTGGCCGCGGCCGCCACCCTGGCCAGTGGCGCGTGGTCCGCGTCCAGCATGCTCACGGCTCGCTCCAGGGTCATCTCCACATCTGCAGCCCTAGACAGACAGGCACAGGTCAGCTGGGCTCCCCGCTGCGCCCGGGCCTGCCCCCGGGTCCTGAGCGCCTGTTGGCACCTAGCCCAGTCAACACAGCAAAAGGAAAAATGGAGTCCTTTTAGTCAGACCTGTGGGGCATGATAAGGATACCTTACAAATGACTTTAAAGACCCAGGAAAGCTGTTCAAATGGAAATTAAAATACATTTGCTCAGAGAAATAAAAAATTTCCCTTAGCCTGGCAATGTGACCCCTACCCTTGAAACCTTGTCAAAAAGCATTAGGTTCTTTCTCAAGACTACTCAGAATCTTTCAATATACACACCCTAAAATGCACATAATACGGGCTGGAATTGCAGGGAGCAGCCCTGCCGGCAGTGAGGTGGGACTGGGCGCGGCCTGGGAGGGTGCAGGGCTGACGGGGCGAGGCCTGCGTCCTCCACCCGGAAGAGGGGCAGCGTGGCACTTCGGGGTCTGCTGCACCCTGAGAACCACGTCTTTTGTGGAAACGTTCTGCCTTGGAAGTCAATTTTAACTGGTTAATTACTATCTCACAATATCAATCATGCATTTTAGAACACATTTATATAAATATTCAAAGGGTAATGGGATTTAGAGGTAAATAATGAAGAAAGAAAACAACTGATGGTAAGAGAAAAAGGAAACAATGCTTGTGTATATATGGGCGGGGAAGGGGGAGGGGGGAGGGGAGGGGAGAGATGAGAATTAAGTTATGTCCGATACTGGTACAAATTCTCAATGTGGAGTGTAATGGTGACGTGCATATATAATGTACCAATAATAAAAAGGAATGACCATTGTATACATTAGTTTAACTGCCCCTTAAAATAATACATAAAACATTTCTGTCACTCAAAAAAAATTTAGTTGGTTAAAAACTACACAGGGAAGCTAGGTGTGGTGGTGCCCACCTGTAGTCGAGCACTCAGGTGGCTGAGGCAGGAGGATCGCCATGTTTGAGGCCAGCCTGGGTTACACAGTGAGTTCACGTGCAGCCCGAACTGCACAGTGAGACCCTGTTGCAAAACCAAAAAGTAAAAACCAAACAAAAATGAAAAACTGCACAGTATATTTATTCAAAGTAGATTTGAGTTGCTTTTACGTGATGCGAATGCCCTTTCTAAAAGAGACAGAAATCCTCTGTGCTCGTGGACTCTGTTATCGCTGCAGATACCAACTGTTGTAAGCTTCTTACACTGAGCGCCAGCCCTAAGTCTTGCCTCTCCGTTCCCTGCGTGTTGTAAGTGACGAGGTCTTTCATGATGTGAGAAAGGCGTTCTACGGAATGCAGCCTTTTAAACAAAAGATTTGGCCATTAGTACATCTCCTAAAGTCAGAAGTGATTCAGAAAAGTTCCAAGTTCCTGTCTTTAGCACCCACAAACTTCAGCTGCATGAATCCTTCATTCTCGGGAACATGACTCATGAGCAAACCCCACACTCGGTCCCAGCTGACGGCACAAGCTACCTGGCTTTGGCAGCAGGACACTGCCCACCCTGAACGACACTCCCTGGCCAGGTTTCTGCACGCCCCGGGCTCCGAGCTCTGCATCAGTGCTCTGCACACTGTCCAGCTCGGCGGGGCGGTCCTCGCTCTGCCCCGTCTGCCCGCTCCCCTCATGCCCCTTCTTCCTCCCGTGACCCCGCCCTCCAGGCAACTGGCCTTTCCAACCGTTCCCTCTTCCGAGCTACCATCTCTGACTGTTCCCGGAAGGCGTCCTTCTCCCCAGCCCTCATCCACACTTGAGAAGCGGCTTTCCACCCCCATCAGTTCGTGCACGAAGACGGCCTTTGTGCCAGGGGCAGTGGCGGTAGCTCGGTGGCAGAGCGCTTGCTTAGCCAGCACGCACGTACACGCACCACCTTCAGGATGACGTCCACGCCCGTGAAAACCCACGAGAAGGTGCGTCAGACAGCACTGGGCGGGCGGTGACCCGCGTGCAGCCCCGAGGCACCTGTGCCAGGCCGGGATCTCTGGCCGCTGCCGCGCCTGAAGGGCAGCTCCGCGGAGCGCTGGACCCTGCGACGCACTGGCCTCAGCCTCTCGGGGGAGGCACAGGAGCTGCCGGAGAGACGGCTCTGGGGCAGATCCGGGCTTCTAGAACAAGGTGACAGACCTGAGGGGGCTGCAAGTCACAGCGGAGGCAAGAAAGCCTAGAACTGGCCTGTTCCACGGAAGCGCAGAGAAGGTGCAGCTGGCGAGGCCTGAGCGGCCAGAGGCAGCCGCCGGCAGAGGGCGCCGGGAGGGGGTCGCTCGGCGCGTCACCGTGACTCCGGGTCACGCTGCCAGTCTTTGCAGGGCTCTGACTAGGAACAGGGGTCAGCGACAGCTCCAGGCTCCCCACAAGGGGCAACTGCGGAGTTAGGGGCCGCGGCAGATGCTGGTCTCGGGACTGGCTGCCTTCAGCACCGACCGAAGGCCCTGGGAAAACAGCCAGGAAGACCTCCGTCTTGGCCCCGCCCCTTCCCACCCAAAAGCAAGTTCTAAAACCTCTAAAGAGAACGGCACCCTCCCTGTGCCAGGCAGAGAAGGACACTTAGGGGCAGAGACTGGCAGTGAGGCTGGGGCCAGCCCGTACCAAGAGACTACAACACCCGGTGGTCGCTCTACTTCCGGCTTGCCACTGCTGTGTCCATTACGGCGTCTCAGCTTAGGCGCTTGTTCTCTTCACATCTGCGGAATGAAGGGATGGTGCCCTGCGCCGTCCCCGCATACGTGCGGGAGGCTGAGGCAGGATGTCCTGGGCCACTCAGTGAGATCCGATCTCAAAATAAAAAGCACTAGGAGGGGCCGGAGATTTAGCTCAGTGGTTCTGGCACCTGCCTCGCAAGCACAAGGTCCTGAGTTCGATCCCAGTAACCACATACAATGCTGGGCGTGGTGACTCACGCCCACCAGCCATGAATACCTCATACCACAGTGCCGGGCGTGGTGGCTCACGCCTGTCATCCCAGCACTCGGGAGGCAGAGGCAGGAGGATTGCTGAGTTCAAAGCTTGCCTGGGCTACATAGTGAGCTCAGAGCCAGCCTGAACTACAAAGCGAGACCCTGTCTCCAAAAACAAAACCAAAACCAAAACCAAACCAAACCAAACCTAAAAAGCACTAGGAATCTAGCTCCAGTACCACCAGCACCACCAGCAAAAAGGTCCACAAGCTTTCAGCCTCTGGAGCTCTGCTCAGCCTTTTCCCTGCAGACTTTCTTGTATATGTATTTTTACAGTGTGTAATTTTCTCCCATGAGGTAAAAGCTGGAGGAAGAGCAGTACGGCTGGGTCCTGCTGAGCCCTGCTCAAGGCTGCAACCTGGAGTGGCGAGGCCGGCTCTCCTCGGCCTCCCCGGCCCGGCTGTGCCCAGGGCTGTCCCCTCCTGGCCCTGCGGGCGTGAGGCCCACACAGCCCTCTCAGAGCCTCCCCTGACCTTTCCATGGAACACCTGGCTTTTGCCTCTGTGGCACTTCTGGGAGCGCTGGGGGCGCAGGGGGAGGCTGGGGTCCACTCGCCGGGTCCCGGAGGCACATCGCCGATTCCCCCGCTCTGTCCCGGTTCTGCGGACTGAACCCAGGACGTCCAAACTGAGCTCCCCTCCAGCCCTCTTTAATTTTGAGACGGGGTCTCTCTAGGTTGCTAAGTTCCCCAGGCTGGCGCTGAACTCATACCCCCGCTGCAGCCCCCAGAGCGCTGGGGTCCCGGGTGTGTGCACCCCCCACTGGCTCAAGGACGGCTCCTGCCCCCTCAGGCTCTGCTGGCCCGGCTGCTTCTGCCAGGTCCACGCTGCGGCCCTTGTGTCCTCCTGACCAGGCAGAGTTCCGCACACAGGAAAGACACCTCCTGGGGACCAGGGGGAGCCATGTTAGGCCAAGTCCGCACACTGCAGCCAGCGTGGGAAGCTTGTGACGCACAGCATAGGAGGCCGGCCTGTGTGTGCCAGCAGCGCCAGGCAGGGAAGGGGCAGCTGGCACATACCACCTCCGTGCCTGGGTGTCATGTGCTTTTCTCGCCGTAGCAATTTCTTTTGACTCTTTTTTTTGAGACAGGGTCTGGGCTTATAGTTCAGGCTGACCCTGAGCTCACTATGGTGCCCAGGCAAGCCTGGAACTCAGCAATCCTCCTGCCTCTGCCTCCCGAGTGCTGGGATGACAGGCGTGAGCCACCACGCCCGGCACTGTGGTATGTGGTACTGATTGCTGGTGGGCGTGAGCCACCATGGCCGGTATTGTATGTGGTTACTGGATCGAACTTGGGACTTGGCGTTTGTGAGGCAGGCGCTGGATCCACTGAGCTAAATCTCCTTTGGACTCTTGCTCCCTCGTAGGGAGGAACTTCACAGGACCGAGAGATGGAAGGCAAAGAGGGGAAGGCAGAAAAAGGAATGAAGATGCATTATGCCCATGTACCGGTCCCAAAGAGAAGGTAACTACAGGGGATGGCAAATGTGAACCAAAAAAGAAAAAGAATCTAAATTTTCCCTTCAGTAATCATTTAAAAAGCACTGATTTCTGTGATTTCTTGTCTCTGAAACTTGAGGAAACTCAGAAAGATTGTTTGCCATTTAAAAATCTTGACCGTTTCTTGTACTCTTTGCAGTATGGTTAAATATTCTAACAAAAATGTACTTTCCCCTTTAAAACAATCACCCGAAAGAGCATACTTAGCACTTGTAGAATGTGGTGACAGGTAAAGAATTCCTATTTCATCTTTCCCTTCTCGAACCCCTGATCTCCCGGGATACATTTACATGGTGCCTATCATGGACCTGCCTCTGTTTTATGGCACTGAGAATATAATGATGAATAAAATATTGGCAAGAAGGTCAAGGTCTAGGGATGAAAGATAAATAAATGAGTCACCACAACGAATACTGCCATAGACAGACACGGTCAGGAGAGTGGTGGTTCAGCCTGAGCGGGACGCAGAGTTCTGCAGACCGCGGGGAGCTGGGGCGGTGGGCGGAGGCGGCGAGACAGACGGGGAGCCGAGCGTCTGCGTCCCGCCTACGGGAAGGGCGGGCGGTCACGGTCCCGTGGCCAGCAGCCGTGCTTGGAGGCCACAGTGATGAGCGGCGGACAGCACACCACAGGGCCCAGCAGAGTCGGGCTGGGAAGCAGGGCTGGACGGAGGTGCGGGCCGCCACGCCATGCGGCGGGCGTGTGCGCTCAGTGACTCCGCGGCGGGGTCACAAACGGGAGAGGAGCCTACCGAGGACTCCAGCCCTGTTCTGGAGCAGAACTCCGCGCAAGGCTCAGACAGAGGCCGCAGAACACAGCAGAGAAAGGCGGGCAGGGAAAGGAAGGTGGGAAAGTACAGCTCGGCTCAGGGACTGCGGAGGGCACAGGGCGAGGGAGTCCACCTAGGCAGGGGACAGGCAGACGGGCAAGAATGTCCAACGGATCGCGCTAAGCTGGGGTGTCCAAGACGCTGATGAATACACATACAGCCCAGAGCTGGGGGGGAAGACAGGGCCAAAGACCAAACTCTGGGAGTCAAAGGAGCGTCCTGGACGCCTGGAGAATGGTGGAGGAGAACAGGGGAAAACCAGAGAGACGCGTGCAGAGCATGACGGGAAGAGACGGCTACGCTGTCCAAAGCCAGGCGGCAGGCAAGGCTGGACAGGCAGCTGCAGAGCGCAGGGCTAGGAGGGAGTCACGGCTGCCTCTGCCAGGACGGCCTCCCGGGAAGGGGACCGAGGCCACGCCTCGTGCGGGGCACTGGGTGAGAAGCTGAGGGCGAATCCCAGCCATAGGAGGAGTCCGCCTACTGTTAAAATTATTTTGATACGGGCCGGAGATTTAGCTCAGTGGTTCCACACCAGCCTAGCAAGCACAAGATCCCTGGTTCAATCCTTGATAACCACAGACAACAATGCTGGGCGTGGTGGCTCACGCCAACCGGCAATCAATACCACATACCACATTGCTGGGCATGGTGGCTCACACCTGTCATCCCAGCACTTGGGAGGCAGAGGCAGGAGGATTGCTGAGTTCCAGGTTTGCCTGGGCTCCACAGTGAGCTCAGGGCCAGTCTGAACTACAAAGCGAGACCCTGTCTCCAAAAAAAAAAAAAAAAAAAATTATTTTGCTAAAACTATGCCCAAACTATAGTAGGTACTTAATAAATTTGGTTATCCATTTTAAGCCTTTATTAGCTTTTCTCCATAAATGATTATTTGATATGTTTTTCTTTGTAAATATGCTCATATGGACAAAGCTCTGATCTCCTCTCCATGACAAACGTTAGCTGGGAGCTGGTGGCACACACCTGTAAATCCAGCAGTCTGGGAGGCTGAGGCAGGACAATCCAAATTCAAGCTCAGTGGGGGCAACTTAGTGAGACCCTATCTCAAAAAATAAAAAAGGTAGGGCCAGTGCAGCATGGTTTGAAGGCCCTGGATTCCATCCCCAGTGCCCCAGTCCAAAGAAAAAGAAGAAGGGGAAAAAATGTTAGAAACTTCACACTAAGTTTTATCCTATAAAAAATATGACTTGCTTCAAGATCAGAGGAGCCCAGGTCCCCTTCGGAAAGCAGGTTTGCACCAGAACCTACCCGTGTCCTAAGTTCTCGCTTGGAGGGGACAACTCCCTAAGTGAGGCCACGCTGACACCACACAGAAATCACACACTGAATTTACTGATGTAGACACCGCCCCCCCATTCCGAGACCTTCCGCTCAGTAACTGTCTCTGTTCGATTTGAGCTTCAGCGTCAAACTTGTGAAGGGCTAAGTTCTCAAAATTGCATCAGATAAGCCATAAAGGAAACAGAAAGGGCAAAGGATGGCCGGCAGAATTTGTTATTTTGATTGCTTAATTCTGCTAAAAAATACTCTGCAAATCACTAATACTGGAATCAAAAGTAAAGGTATCAACTATCAACGGCAAGAGCCCGGTGGAAGCGCTGCCCTCCCCGGCCCGGAGCCCGGCAGCCGCGCAGCCACACAGAGCTCGCGGGGCACAGACAGCCGCCGGCCGGGCGCCTTGGCGGCTCCGCCCGCCTTCCCAGAGCCAGGGACGGAGGGAGGCGGCTGCCGCCGCCCCGCCGTGGGCACAGCCTGGCTGGCACTGCCCCAGCACCCTGGAGGGCCGGAAGGGAGACTCACCCCTGCGGCGGCGGGGCGGCGGCGGCGCTCCTCTCCAGCAGCAGGTTCCCGCTGCCCACCGCGGCCAGCTGGCCCACGGTCACGGGAGCCCTCCGGCCACTCGCGTCCACGGTCACGCCAGGCCCCGCGTCCCTCAGCGTGCGCGTGCTGTGGAAGGAGCTCTGGTGCCACGACGCCCGGGCGGCCCTGCTCCAGGAGACGGGCTGGAGGGGCGGCGGCCTGGCCTGGCCCGCGGGGCCCGCGCCCAGGTAGTTCTCCTTCTCCAGCAGGTTGCCCAGGCTGTGGCTGGTCCCCGGTCTGGGGCAGGCGACGGGCGCGGCGTCGAACACGGAGTCGCTGACCGAGCCGTACTGCTGGTGCCGGCGGAAGGTGTCGTAGTGGCGCTGCCTGTGCGCGAAGCCCACGATCTCCGAGCGGGCGTACCTCGGGGCCGCGAGCAGCGTGGCGCGCCGGCTGTCCTGGGGGCGCAGCTGGCTGTACAGCTGCTCGCCGCGCGCGCGCTCGGGGCTGCTGTCCGGCGACACCTCCAGCCTCCGCAGCGGCTGCCGCGGGGCCCGCTCCTCCACCGACTTCTGCGAGCTGTACTGCAGCGTCCCGCGGCCCCAGCGGCCGCCGTGGGTGGCGGTGGAACCAGCCTGCGGGAGGAAACACATCGAGTGACGCCTCACTTGCTCCGGCTTCGCGGAGGGCGCAGGGCACAGGACGCCAGCTCCGCTGCTCGAAGGGAGAAGCGCCCCTGGCCCCTCTGACTGCGATCACGCATTCACCCTGTGGCTTCCCGTGGTTCAAGGTGCCCAGAACCGGTTTTCTCAAACTCACCGAGGAGATGAGTACGCTCAGGGAAGGTAAATATTTTTTAAAAACAAAGAAAAGACATTGGAAAATGTTTCCCTGGCGGCTGGACCGAAGGCTGCGCCCTACCTTCAGCACGTCATAGGCGGCTGCGAAACGGCCTCCGACAAAGTCGTTTTCAACCAGGTGCAGGTTGTAGACGTACTCGGGGACGCTGCTGGCCCGGGGCAGGTTGCCTGCAAGCAAGCGCACGCTAAAATAATTCGGAACACACGTGAGCCCCCGACACTCCGCCAGCACCGTGACAGCTGTGTATTAAACTTCTCGACGGATGAAATTAAGGCCAGTAATAAACATTAAATTTATTATTAGTGCTTTTAGACACTAGCTTAATACTACTTTTGAGAGTGGCAAATAATTACAGGTTGTGCAAACATTCTCTGTGAGTTTTTCAAAATAAGTCAAGTTTAATAAAGGAAAGAAAGGAGGGGCAGGGGTGTGGCTGAACAGCAGGCGCTTGCTGGGCAGGAGCACACGTGAGCATCCACTGGGACTCGTGTCCAGCACTGGAAAAACCCAACCAGAGCAACAGCTGCCCCCCCAGCCAAGGTGGGGGACGGAGGAATCCACAGAGGCCCAGAACTGGCTGTCATCATGTTGGAAAAAAAAATCAAGAGTCACTTGCTAGTTCAGTTGATCTGTTCTATAAAGTTCAGTTTTTCAAATTACAGGGGAGTTCTGTTCCCAGAGCCGAAAGTAGAAAACTTTTTGCGATTAGTAGGTGTGGCCAATAAATATAACAGTGACGGAACACTATTAGGTAGGCCACTTGTACAAACAACGAGGCGGTCGGTGGAGTCAAAGAAAACAGGACTAAGCCGGAGATTTAGCTCAGAAGTTCTGGTGCCTGCCTCGCAAGTGCAAGGTCCCTGGTTCGATCCCTGGTAACCACATACAACAATACCGGCTGTGGTGACTTACGCCCACCGGCAATCAGTACCACACACCACAGTGCCGGGCGTGGTGGCTCACTGCTGTCATCCCAGCACTCGGGAGGCAGAGGCAGGAGGATTGCTGAGTTCGAGGCTTGCCTGGGCTACAGAGTGAGCTCGGGGCCAGCCTGAACTACAAAGCAAGACCCTGTCTCAAAAAAACAAAAAGAAAGAAAGAAAACGGGGACTGACTGGAGGCTCGCTGGGGAGGGCGCCTGGCGATGCAGCTCAGGGCCTCCGTCCCATGAAGACCCGCTTTGTTCCCGGGCTGGCCAGCTCCACGGCAGGGCGGCTGGCAGCTCTCCCACAGATGCCCAGCAGGAGGCAGCGGGCTGGCAGCATCTGCACTGAGACGTGGCTCATCCAGAAATACTTGCTCTGAGGGTTGGGGGACCGGTCAGTGCAGTCCTCGCTGGCCTCTGGACAGACAGAGCTGTCCAAAATCTAGGTAATTTCCAGTTCTGATAAATCCCAGGGAACTGCAATTCGTGTTACGAAGTGTACTTTTAGAAACCGGAGGGGGTGAACACTGCACGGAAGGACGTCAGGGACTCACGGAAGACACGGAGAGTCAAACGACACGGACAGCCCTTTCCACACAGGTACAACAGACCGACACGCTTTTCCAATAATTCTTCAGAAGTCAAAGTCTCAAAAGCCTTAACACATTACAAGGCATTTGGAGGAAGGTGAGAATGATAATTTTTGTGGCCAGAGAACTAAAAAAAGGTCTGAATCCATCCCAAACTATGTTTGTCCGTGGGTCCTTATTTCCTGGAGCCAAACAGCTGACTGGTGAGTGACTCCAGGCCTGAGAGCCCGGGAGACGCTGGGAAGCGGAGGGCAGGCGTCCGGGTCAGGGCTTGGAATGAGGCCCAGGAATCCTGGTGAGGCGGGAGAGGCTTCCTCCAGGCCCCCGGGCTCACCCTCAACTCCGCGGCCTGCGCCCCCGGCCCGCAGCAAGGCTTCCAGGGAAGGGAAAGCCAAGGCCCAGTCCTGGGCGGAGCAGAGCCCGAGGGCGGGGCAGCACCTCCCTCTCACCTACCTCTAAGAAACGCACGCCTTTCTGCGAAGGCTGTCAACGGGTGGACACGCCGAAAAATCAAATTTCCTGTGCTAAACGACAGTACTTAGGGGTGTCAGAACCTCTCGTGACAGTAAAACTGAACACACAGAAGCCAGAGGGGTCCAGGATGGGGAACACTCACGGTGCTTTGCACACGCGTTCCTGTCACAGCTGCGGAGAGGCTGCACAGGACGGGAGTGTGCGAGGTAGGGACCCAAGACATTTGGTAGTTTTTCCAAATGTGGCCCCAGCTCTTGGGCACCCCCTTCTTGCCCTGCTGGAGTTAAAGAGGTGCCGCCTATTGGAACCGTGAAAGGGAGCGAATTCCGTCCTTGAGCAGAGAGTCCTGCCAAGTCTGTACTTTGTTTCTTGAGGTGGGGCATCTCCCTGTGGAGTCCAGGCTGGCCCCGAGCCTGGCTCAAGACATTCTCTCGCCTCAGCCTCCTGAGTAGCTGGGACTATAGGCACAAACTACCATCCCTGGTCTGAGAGACGTTTTTAGGATGTGTGCGAACTTTGGGTAGCATCAGGGAAAAGTACTTTCTATCACTTAGCTGCTTGTTTATTCAGTGACGTTCATAGGTTTGCTGAAGTAAAACCTTAAGGCGCAGGAAACATTTACATTGTTGCTGCGGGGTTTAAGGCTTTTTAAAAGTAATTTATAGCACCGGGCGTGGTGGCTCACGCCTGTCATCCCAGCACTCGGGAGGCAGAGACAGGAGGATTGCTGAGTTCGAGGCTTGCCTGGGCTGCATAGTGAGCTCAGGGCCAGCTTGAACTACAAAGCGAGACCCTGTCTCAAAAAAAAAAAAAGTAATTTATAGGAACTCCTCACATTTCAATATTGCTTTTCTCTGGAGCTCAAATTACTTTGTTTCTTTACAGTCTTCCACAGTGCACAGCCAACTATTCTTACCTGTTTGTACACAGTGAAACTTACAGGACTGGCCTCGACTGCAGGCATGGGTGGTGCCCGCCCCCCCCCCCCCACTCCCTGCTGCCCGGGGCGGCAGCACTGAGGGGAAGGTGAAACCACCCTTGGGAGGGCGCTTTGGGTCATCAGCACTGCAGAGACTGCAGGACAAGGCCAACCAAGCGCTTCCCTCTGGTGCCCTCGCCTGCGCAGCTCTGCGTCCTCGGAAACACCAGTCTTTTCGGCTGATACAGTGAGACCGAAGCTTTTTCCTGTTTTCTAGTGAATACACTGAGATGGGTTCAATGATTCCCAAAGTAACTATGAGGTAGGTGATGATGGCAACCAAATGAGGTTAGATTTTGGGGGTCAAATTGGGGATCAGATTTGGGGTGTTCACACTGAACTACATCCCGCAGCTCTTTTTCTGAGACAGGGTCTCAAATCGCCCAAGCTGGGATGGAGCCCGCAATCCTCCTGCCTCAGCCTCCTGGAGTGCTGGGACTGCAGACATGTACTACCACGCTCGCTGAGACTGGATTTTAAACCACAGGTTCTGCTTCCACAGAGTCCCACCCAAGAGAAGATGAGCTTCGTGACACCCAGTTCGCACACTGGCAGGGCAGATGGAGTCTCCGTCAAAGGCCAGACTCTAACAGCACACACAGCAGACTCATTTCTTAGGCAGTCATGTGTTTAGGATCAGAGTGGTGGATTAAAGGGGAATTAGCAACTGCGTCCCAAGGTTTTAAAGATATTTCAGGCCGGTGGGGATTTATTTAGAACTGCAAATAGTAAGACAGAAACGGATCTCTTTAAAGCAAGTCATTCTTTCCTATTCAATTAAAAATCAAAACTGCAGGGCCGGAGGGTTAGCTCAGTGGTTCCGGCACCTGCCTCTCAAGCGCAAGGTCCTGAGTTTGATCCCCGGTGACCACATATAATGCTGGGTGTGGAGACTCACGCCCACCAGCCATCAATACCACATACCACAGTGCCAGGCGTGGTGGCTCACGCCGGTCATCCCAGCACTCGGGAGGCAGAGGCAGGACGATTGCTGAGTTCGAGGCCTGCCTGGGCACCATAGTGAGCTCAGGGCCAGCCTGAACTACAAAGCGAGACCCTGTCCAAAAAGCAAAAAAAAAAAAAAAAAAAAAAAAAAAAATCAAAATTGCGATGGCTGTGGAATGTCCTGCCCAAGTCCATCATGGATTAAATAAATCAAACACAAAACCCCTAATTATCTGGCACAGGAAAGATCGAGGGTGACTCTGATCCTCAGAGGAAAGCGGTACTTTCCAGGGGAGATTCTGGGCACGCAGGCCTTGGGGTGCCCCACTTTTTCCAGTCACAATTCAGCCTCCCATCCGTATAAATATACCTGTCTCCGTGGGTCTTTCTTTCCAAAGGCTTCCGTGGTGTATCACACTTCTATTCAACGTACTAGTATATTTTTGTCTGTCTGTCTTTCGTTACAGGCCCCTCAGACTCTAGCAAATGGATAAAGAAAGTGACACCCAAAACCAGTACGGCTTTGGAATAAAGTTGGGTCACAATTTTTTTCACACCTTCTCCTAAATTCCGTGTGTTTAAGAGGCGTAAATGAGTGTGCCCAATGGCTGTGCCACACACCACAGCTCCGAGTTTCTATCCTGCCAACTTGAGAGTGGGGCTGGATGTGGCTTTGTGGCTGAGACTGACCAGCCAGCGGGGCGGACGGTGACCTCACGGGGGCTGATGAGGTGTCCTAAGGAGCACGGCTACTACGGGAGGTCATATTCTAAATTAATGGCGCCTCAGGCAGCACCAGCTGACCCTCTCGGCAGGAGAACCCCGCGGCAGGGTGGGGAGCCCCTAGGGCAGGAGGCGGGGTGCACAGGGCTGGGGGTGCAGGATGGGGGGGCGGGGAGCCGAAGTGCTCGGAAGGTGGCTGCTCACAGGACAAGGCCATTTTCTCTTTCCTGGTCTAAATACTCATCTAAGTGACAGGAAGCCTAACAACAGCTATGGGGAAAAGGAAATCTGTGCTTCTTATCAAATATGCAAGAATCACCCCCCAAAACAGATTATTTTTAGGGTAAGAAACATTTACTTTTGTCCGAGTACATCTATTACCTAGCTGGTTAACTTTAAGACGTTTATGAAATACGATGGAAAAACCATGCTGTAAAAATCAGCTTAGCTTTCCTGACGGGTGCGCGACCCAGGTCCAGGGGCCGCGCAGGGTCTTCAGGGAGCCCCGGCCACCCGGGCGAGAGCAGCAGCTGCTCCTGGAAGCCCCGCGCGCCTGCTGCCGAGATCTGCTTCACTCCGGCTTCGCGGTGTTCGGGGACCGAGGCGCGGAGCGACCACGCGCAGATCCGTGCGACGCAGTGTACGCAGAGTGAGCACCGGATGTTGGCTACCGGCATCGCCGTGTGCTGGTGTTAGCCGCTCTGCCGCTGTGCCACACCGCCAGCTGGGCGCTGGGATTCAAATCCCATCTGACGGAGCTAAGGGCCAGAAGCAGCAGTCTTCGCAGGGTGGACCACAGCGATATTTCTGGTGGAAAAGACCTTAAAACTCTAAGAGTTTACATTTGGTCTTTCTATGGCAACTTCGGCTCTTCCTTTTCTCAAGAACTTGGAAAGACTTAATTTCTCCCGTTACAGTTGGGGGATGTTATTTGCGATGGAGGACAGGCCATTCACAAGCCCAGGGGAGGGAATTTGTGTAGATTCATATTTAAATGACTGTAAAGTCTATTACTAACAGAAGGAGGCCTGTAGGCTGTGGGTGTAGCTCAGAGGCACAGCAGCAAAGTTATGGAGTTGGAG
Source organism: Thryonomys swinderianus (assembly GCA_004025085.1). Lineage (NCBI taxonomy): Eukaryota > Metazoa > Chordata > Mammalia > Rodentia > Thryonomyidae > Thryonomys > Thryonomys swinderianus. Next base: position 4,046 of record PVIC010004946.1, on the reverse strand, counting down.
ACCTGATTCAGAGTCTGGCATCTAAACCAGAGTGCGGCACCTGTGAGGACCACCATCAGTACCGCTGCTGGGGGAGCCCTGTGGGCATCTGCTGGCATGTGCACACCACCACACTGCTTTCCCTTCTTTTACTTTCCGAGGAAAACAACCAGGCATTTATGAAATCCACAATCCTGCATCACACAATCCCGGCAAACATTGCTCAGGTTGGAAAATGAGTGGAGTTTGTTGGTGTAGACAACTACGATGAGGGACGGGGATTTAGCTCAGCAGTTCCTGCATCTGCCTCGCAAATGCAAGGTGCTGAGTTCAATCCCCTGTAACCACACACCACAGTGCCGGGCATGCTGGCTCACGCCTGTAATCCCAGCACTCAGGAGGCAGAGGCAGGACTGCTGAGTCCAAGTCTTGCCTGGACTACATAGTGAGCTCAGGGCCAGCCTGAACAACAAAATAGACTCTGTGTCTCAAAAAAACCAAACAAACAAAAAACATAACTCTGGTGAAGAACTGATTGAAAGACCGAAATCAAGTGTTTTATGTCACTGAAAATGTAACACAAAGGTATGCAAAGCTATTCTTTTCATTAGTTAACACAGCACAGTCAACCAGCCGGTAGGAGGTATATGCTGCAAAGTACTGGCTCTGAATCCTTATAAATTAAATGTCAGAGACAGAGCCAGGGTGAGGCTCGCTAATGGCAGTTATCACTCAAACATACATAAATAAAAAATAGGTAAGTAAAATGGCCCTTTACTAAACAGGGCTCACCTGTCATCATATTCTAAAGATGAGGCTGCTTCAACAGCGTCGGGAGACTGTCCCAGATAACAATACAAATGTTGGGTGTGGTGCTGTTTACCTGTTAACCCAGCTCTCCGGAAGCTAAGGGAGGAAGACCTCAAATTCAAATCCAGCCTGCGCAACTTAGCGAGACCCTGTCTCAAATTTTAAAATAAAAACTGAGGATGTAGCTCAGTGGAAAGGTGCTGGGTTAAATTCTCAGTACTGTAAATGAGTAAATACACATTTCAACAAATACGAGGGCTGCGTTATAGCTTAGCTCCCTACGTTCCAGCCCCAGTACTATAAAAAGCCCTAGGAAAACAAAAACAAAACTGTTTTATGTTACAAGTATCTGTGCCATATTTTGTTTTTAGGTTATGCAACTTGTGACTAAAAACTAGTAACATGGGCCAGGGAATGGTAGAAAGCTTGTCCAGCATTTGTGAGACCCTAGGTTCATCCTCTAGCGCTGCAAAACTAGTAAATAAAATAAATAAACTCATCACCGCATGCTTGTGAAGCACGCCGCAGAGGCGTCCTGGCAGCGCCGTCACCTCCTGACCCTGCCCCCTTCCTTCCGCTTTCCTGCCAGTTCCTGCCGAGATGCCCTGGGACCACCTGCGGGACTTCAGAACTGTGGCGGGCAAATGCCACGCGATGCACCACACGGTCGAGAAAGGTCTATTTATAGAACTCACTGGCAAAGATGAGGGTGACAGTAGCTTTTAAAAAGCTCGAGACAGGGCTGGAGATTTAACTCAGTGGTTCCAGCACCTGCCTCGCAAGCACAAGGTCCTGAGTTCGATCCGGTAACCACATACAACAATGCTGGGCGTGGAGACTCACGCCCACCAGCCATCAATACCACATACCACAGTGACGGGTGTGGTGGCTCAAGCCTGTCATCCCAGCACTCGGGAGGCAGAGGCAGGAGGACTGCTGAGTTTCAGGCTTGCCTGGGCTACACAGTGAGCTGAGGGCCAGCCTGAACCACAAAGTGAGACCCTGTCTCAAAAAAAAAAAGAAAAAAAGCTCGAGACAAACCGGGGGCAGGGGTGGCCAGTCCCTCGCTTGCCCGCGGCCAACCTCTGCTCCTCTCAACCCACCCAGTCTGCCAGAGGCATTTCCAGAAACTTTGCATTTCCTGTTCCCCCTTTGAAACACCTCTGGACTGTAATTACCCGAGTGCCGTCTCATCTCGGTCTTCGCTTCTTCTGCAGCCCTGGGGGTGAGTCCGGGGTGCTGGCCGCAAACTACACGCTCAGCCCTCTACACACTGTTCAACATTATTTTGAGGCAGGACCTCTGCCTGTGATCCTCCCTCCGTGGTGGGTTCCAGGCGTGGGTCTCCTCGGCGGGTTGTCTAGTTCTTTAGTCGGTATCCACACGTCCCTCTCCTGCGTGGGTGGGCACAGGGGCGGGGGAAGAGGGCAGAAATGTCTCCTAAGGGGCGGGAGGGCACTGAGTTTTGAGGGGTGCGGAAGAGTTAAGCGGGCAGAGCAGCCCCAGAGGTGGGGAAAGGGCGGGCACTGAGATAAGGTGTAACTTTGAAGAGTTCAGCGGCAGCGAGGCGCTGAAGATAGGGCTGAAGGTTGAGATGTTACAGGCCTCAGGTCACAGAGAGCTTGGCAGGCTGTGCCGAGCAGGGACTGTACTCCGGGGCGAGTGGCAAGAAACCAAAGGACCCACAATCCGGCAGTGCTGCTACAGTGAGATTTTAACATGTCAATTCTCACATCTGCCAGGCAGCCAGAGGGGGCAGGGTCACCTCGAGGGTGACTTCCCTGGTACAACCCTGTCCTGTCCTGCGGCAGCCACCCCTTGCAGCAGGCTCTGCAGCAGCACCCGACGGCTTGCTGCTCGGGATCACGCTGCGTGCGCTTGTGAGATATCCCAGGCACACAAGTCCAGCTTCCCAAGTCCCCAGGCTGACGTCTGCTTTTTTTTTTTGAGACAGGGTCTCGCTTTGTGGTTCAGGCTGGCCCTCAGCTCACTATGTAGCCCAGGCGAGCCTGGAACTCAGCAATCCTCCTGCCTCTGCCTCCCGAGTGCTGGGATGACAGGTGTGAGCCACCACGCCCGGCACTGTGGTGTGTGGTATTGATGGCTGGTGGGCGTGAGTTACCACGCCCAGCATTGTACATGGTTACAGGGACTGAACTCAGGATGTGGCACTTGTGAGGCAGGTGCCGGAACCACTGAGCTAAATCTCCGGCCCTGACATCTGCCTTTTGAATCACTGCAGTGCAGTCAGATGTGATGGTGGGAGGAGAACGGGCTTCTGTCTCGGGGTGCAGGGAAGGCGCTCAGTTTCGCTAATGCTCTCCTTCCCGGGAAGAGGGAGACCAGGAAAAGGGCTGGGAAAGGCGGGTCGTGTTTTCAAATGCTCAAAGGTTTTTTTTCCCTCCACATGTGCATCTTTACCTGTGTTTACATGCGGAACCCTCTTGCCAATCCGTAAGCCCTTAGAACATCATTTTTTTTTTGGTCCAATACCCAGTGATCATTAATGATATATAAACTATAACTTTAATGCTTAGTTTAAGATCTTAAAGCCTCTATTATCAGTCAAGTCTTAGTCTTCCTATTATGCTTAATCTAGTGTATCAGGGGAAGCAGATGGTTGGTTCTAATAGAAAAATTAAGTTTCCTTCTAATTTATCTTCTGCTCTCACGTGCACTGAAATTTATGCCCAAATACACATGTTGCCATGTAACGAGTAGCTGCAAGCCCACATCTCAGAATCGCAAAACTTTACATTCTTCAAAATCATCTGAGATAGAAACAAACAGTCTTATAGGCCTTCTCAGTCAAGTCTGCATGCAAACTCCAGAGCTTTTAGCAACATATTTGCTACTGTACTGCTTAACTGTCAAAGGCAGGTTGCCGGTAACACCTGCACGTTTGTGCTCAGAGAAGAAAATAAAAAGTTTTAATAATTTGTATTCATCAGACTAGGAATTCAAGTTTAGGACAGAACCAATGTTAAATTATCTGAAGATAGAATAAGTGCATGTGGGCTTATTTTAATGCATGAAAACTGAAAGCTTGAATCCAAAGGGATGCTTTGGGAGAAGGGGTGGCACAGCGCCTAGGGGCCTCGCGTGGGGCAGGACCACCAGCCCGGGACGCGGATCCAGCAGGGGGCAGCGAGCCGGGCTCGCCTCTGAGGCACCGTCCCGCGTCGCACGGCCAGCCAGGTCCCTGTGCTTTCAAGCATCAAATCTGGCTTCTCACAGTCCCACCGATGCTGAAGCAT